>OY747709.1:45934899-46067399 GCA_963556495.2 Valencia hispanica | reverse complement strand
AGGCATAGTTGAAGCAGAAGTCAAAGAAGCAAAGAGATTTGGAGAGGCCACTGAGAGCTGGCAAATTTTTCCAAAGCTAAGCATCACTTGGCTTTTTCTGTGTGTGTCAACTTGGACCTAGTTTGAGTTAACCATTCCACATTAATACAGTATGCATACTAGCAGATTCCGTCAGCGTTTTCTGTTGCACGTACAGATTCATGGACAAATTGTTGGCTCTTACATTGACAGACTCTCTGCCAGCATACTTCACCCGGATTCTGGGTTCCTGAACCACGTCCAGATTGGTCCCTGTCACCATGAGAGGGGTGTGGCCACTGAGTTAAAAAAGAGAGGAAATACAATGAAGCCAACATATTTATATTAGTAAACATAAAAAAATAATGATATTCAATTATTTGTAAATAATATTCCTGTTTTTGTAAATCTAGACAGAAGAACATAAGTGGAAAAAAAGAGGGAAAGGGCAACTAAGTAGTTCAAAGACAATTCTCACTAAACTTTCTAACCTTGATGTACCTCTTGAAAATGTTCCCCATCAGATGAAAATTAATGCATCAAATTGAATCCCACCGTTACGTTTCTTTTGGGAGGTTATGGCCTCTGGAGTGGAGGATGATGAGAGGAATTTTAACCGATTCAACTTGTTACAATCAACTGACACAGATTTGAGCTTGAAATACAAAGACAGCTCAAGCATATTAACATGCAGTGGCTGATCAGGGTTTTATAACTGAGAGGCAGACGTGTTCAGCCTGAACTGGCAGAACATCTCCTGCTCCATGTTTGGTGGTGCACCAGTCAATAGGGTAGACTGAAAAAAGGATGTGGAATCAGGTTTTAGTTGGATATAGGTCCTTGTAAACATCTGTACAACCTGTTGTACATTTGTACATTCTGTCACATTTTAATCCCAGACAATGTACTTTGTTGAAATTTTAGGCAATGGGCCAAGACAGAGCAGTGCATAATTTTGAAGAATGGTTTTCAAAAAGTTTCTGCAAAAAAACAAAAAACAAAATCTGAAAAGTGGTCTGCCTTTGTATTCAGGTCCCTATTTCCACAACATAAAGTCAAGTGTTTAACTTTTTGATAAAAAACCCATCAACCTAAACACATCACCCCTACAGTGAAACATGGTGGTGGAAGTATGTTGTGTGTTTGTATCTCTTTAACAGGAAGAGGGAAGCTGGTGAGAGTTGACAGATTTCAAAGGAGATAAATACAGATCCATTCTGTTACAGGCAACTAAAGACTTGACTGGGGCTGAAGTTTACCTCCCAGCAGGACAAATGTAAACATACACACAGAGCTACATTATTATGCAATAGACCAAAGTATATACATTAGTTAGAAAAATGGGTGACACTTTCAGTTTCTTTACGTTTAAAGACAATTAGCATGTGCCGCAGAAGACTTGCAGCTCTAACTGCAAAAAAATGAAGGTACCTCTAAGCGTTGACTCATTTGGTTGAATACAAATAGATGCCGGAAATTTCTGATTTGTGTTTGTAAAACATTTTGAAAACCATACATCACTTTTCTTTCACTTCACAACAATTCAGTACCATACATTGTATTAGTCTATCACATAAAATCAGAATACAATACATTAAGGTTTCTAGTATGTAAAGTGACAAGATGTGAAAAATTTCAAGGAGTATGAATACTTTTACAAATCACTGTATGCTCTGCTTTGAGGCTAAGGTTAACGTACCATAGAACTGATCATATTTTAAAGGTGTTGACAGAAGAACTCTTTTTACACTGGATACATTTCTTACTTTATTTCCTCTAGTGTTAAAGCTACAGAAGAAAAGGTTTCCACAGATGGGTTAACGCTTGATTTCACAGCTGAATCTCAACCTTAACCTCAATTCCTTCCAATCTGCTTGCTGGGTCTTTTCTATCAGATCCAGACTAATTGGTAGAAACCCGAACAGTAATTGGAAGTGCAGTATTGACTCCTGTCTGCTTCCTGTTGCTGACCTGAACTGACTGGCTCTAAAGATCTGGGTGAAGAGGAAATCTTTGCCTCGGTTAGTAAGCCTGTGGATAAAAGTAATTTGAGTGGAGTGTAATTTGGGTCACCTTGCGATGCTCCAGTCCGGTTCGATCCGCAGGACAGTGGGGTCCTCTATGTACTCGAAGGTGAGGCTCTCCCTGATTTGGGCATTATCCACACTCGCGCTGATCTGAACTGAGCCGACCCCGGACAGAGATGGGGCTGAGTAACAGACTATCTCCTTCATGGTCCGTCTTAAATACAAACAAAAATTTAGATCTGTATCAGCGGAGAGTAAATCTGTAAGACACGGTGCAGAGATTAGATGAAAATATGATAAAATAATGACACCCCGTTAAAAGCTACATTACCAACAAAAATATTCAATTTACAAGAGCAAAAGGCACCACCTAAAGCAACTGAATATATTATGCAATTTGTTCTACCAGCCCTGTTCTATAATTACCTGAACAACAACACAGTGTGAACATAGCTGCACCACATGCACACACTTAGTACCTCCACCACTTGCATGTCCTCTTACAATATAGTTTCCCAGTACTCCATTATCTACCTGCACATCTTCTGAATCTGTCCCAATTCATTAGCAGAGGGGACCTTGTGGCATAATGTCCCCATCCTCTTCTTCCTCCCATGCAGTAGCACAAACCACCAATTAACCCCATATCTCATTAAAAATGCCCCAACTCCTCAGCCTTACAAAATCATAGTCACATTACTGTTGCAGGGCTTAAAATAGGCTCCTTCAGGAGTGAAATGCAAAAAAGAGGGCATGTGGGAGTATCTGAGTTATGAAAACATGGATGGTGAGGAGGGATGGGGTAAGCATGAGAGGGAGAAAATAAAAACTGGTGGTGGGGTGAGGCACACCGATGGGAAGATAATGAGAACAATTGAAGTGAATGGAAAAGAATAAAGTGTTTTCATGTAACTATTATTCAAAGGTTTGATTAAGATTTACTGTAGTTTTCAAAAGCAGAAGAACGAAAGATGTTCCCTGAGGGAATTCTCAGTAAAATCAAGGGAAAATAAAGAGAAAAGATTATAATTAATGTGCCTCATTTAATGGCAATGATTTACAGCATTTTTAAAAGGCCAACCTTTTTATTTTGAATTGCTCACAGCAAGCCGTGTACAGTGCCAAACACATTTATTGGAACATCTCATAAATTCATTGTAAAGAGTCTTAAAATAAATTAGTCTTTTATTGCAGCAGCATAATTTCACACTGAAAGATTTTGTAAAATAAATCCAACCTTTCAATTTGACCTTTTCATTCAATGAGGATAAAGTCCCATGTAAAGAAATAGTTGATCTGATAAAAAATAAAAATAAAAATCACAATTATTGGCACCCTGCTGGTTATAATCTCTTGGTGTTTAAAACCCCTTAGCATTTTTGTGTCCCATATGCCGAACTTTACATACTTCCGGGTCAAATCTGCCTTAATTTGCGGCACTCCCTCTATGTACATATACATATTATACATTATAGGAAAACAAAGATTCTTGAGATTCACCACTCAGAAAGCAAAATAATATGCAACCCAAAGTTCAAAGTCTTATATCTTTGACAGAACAGAACCATATCAAACAAAAACAGTATTTTTACATCCACAAGGGTCCAATTAATTCACTCCCATGAAATAGTTAGTCCACAACAAGTTATATACTGACAATCCCACATAATCCATAGCTGAAAACCTTTGTAATTGCCTTCCTTGCATGTATTTCTCACAATGTTTTCACCACAACTACTATTATCATGCTCATTGTAAATAAACATTTTGGCATGCCTGAATCTTGTGTTAGAAAATCATGAGCAAAATACAAATTTTCCAGTTTATTACTGTCTAATTTGGTGCGGGTAAAGGAAGTTTTACCTTTACCCTGGCTGTAGACCCAGTATGTTTTCCACTCCACCGCTCTATGCTAAAGCCACATTTAAAGCGTGTATTTTTAGAAAATAAATAGGCAAACAAAGTTTCATCTTTTCCAGTGTATTCAAGATCATACAAAATCACATAGATTCAGACTGTTGTTGAGGAAAAGTATTTTTTTCCCTAAAGAGACCCCAACCATGTATCTCCTCCAATTGGTTCAAAAAAAGCTTTCATTTGAATTTGGTAATGTTCTTTTTTTTAAGAAAAGAAAAACATTTTGGGTGAAACTTGCAGGAATTTAGCAGTTAATGCCATACTTTCTAACAATAAAAATAGTTACAAAGCATCTCTTATCCTCCACCTTACTTAAAGCTAAGCGGAGTTTGCTGAGAGTGCCGTTAAAGGAACTGCAGTCAGCAAAATGCTTCACAACTTGTTCTCTTTTAATGTTGAGGACATGTCTACAGATGAGGTAATAGATGTTACCATTCTTCATGTTTTAATTTGATAATGTCTGAGACTAAAACTGTGTATGACTCAAGATCTGAAAAACCGCCTCCTCGTGAACACGCATACGTAGTTACGTACATGCGTCATTACATCACAAGCGCCCCCTGGCTGTTTGTACCCATATCACCTCAAAATAAACGGAATTGGAAAACCTATATGCCACCGCGGCAAAAAGAACTAGAGTCAATCGTATCGTCAGGACATGAAAAAATTGACTATAGCTTATAAAAATTACTTTATTTAAAAAAAATGTTTCCTTTAATAGAGCAAGTAGCAAACAATAGCAAATGTTTATGTTTGTGATGGTAGGACACAAAGTGTAGTGTGGTAAGCGCTGTAGCCTAGCTTTTTTTAACCTTCTTGGGTATTCTGCTGGCTAGAAAAACATGGGTAATCATCAAGCAGAGATGGCAGTTGTTACAAGATATTTTATAGTTATACCCTAGTGATACAAAATTTGATGGATTATAAATGTAAACGTTCCTAGAAACTCTCATCAACTTAAAAAAAAAGTAAGGTAGTGATAACCTAACCAATACTTTAGATACATTTATTTTGTAGGGATCTCATGAAATGTCAACATCCATGCCACTTTTGATGTTGTTAAAAAACAAATTTCTCTAATTACGGAATTTTGTCCCACTGAATTAATATATTCACATTAAATGTTTGATAATCATTAAATGTGAATGATAAACATTAAAGGGGGGGTATTATGCAAAATGGACTTTCTGAAGCTTAATATCCTGAGAACCTGTCTTTCCCTCATTAAAAACATACCTGAAGTGTTGCTCTGACCCATTCACTCATGTAAGAGTAATCTTTGAGCCTCTGCTGGTAGTTCTTGGGGTTGCTGAAACGCCTACTCCCACCTATCCCCGCCTTTTCCACCCATCTCCTCCTCCGACCTTCCAAACTCAGCCGAGCGCCTCGCCCCTGCAGAGCTCCCCTGCACCTCTCCACCTCACACAACTCCTGCTGAGTCCCAGGTGCAGTAAGTATAACACACCAGCTGCAGCTGTGCGTCTTTTGTGGGAATTTTTTTCCGACTCCGTGCAAGCTGGGATGATGCACGGTATGTGACGAACTGAAGGGGGAGTGTCAGAAAGAGTAGGAGGGTCTTACAGAGGCACAGGCGAAAATCAAGGCGTCCAATACGGAAGTGAATTTCTTTAAGGTGGATTTGGATATATGACGGACTTTTAAAATACTTAAGGTGACAATTTTATTGGAGTGTGCTATAGTAGGGTAATATGTGCCTGTAAGAAGCATAACACCCCCCCTTTAAATGTGAATGTTTTTCAATACATTAAATCATAATGCATGATAAACATAGGGACATAAGCTCTTTTGCCACAATATCACCCTATGCAAGTGGAAAATGTATTCCTCTATAACGAATGGAGCAGTGTAAATCCTATCATCCCCATTATACTGCAAATAAAAAGGCAAATTAACCTTTTATGTCCATTAAGCAGAGCTACATTAGAAATGTGAGTGAGTGGGAAGTCTCACCCAAAGAACTCGCATGTCTGGTTTCCAAACTGAACGTTGACAATGCTTCCAGCACCAAGGTTTTCTCCCATTATGGTGACTTTAGTGCCTCCAGACTCTGGACCTCTGCTTGGGGACAGGCCTATGACAGTTGGAGTCTACAAAAACAGACAGATGTGGAAAAAGAAAGTGGTTAAAATAGACCTGAGAGTTAGAGCCATGGAAAAAAGCACAGAAGGAAGACACCAACCGACAGATTAAAGGATAGATACTGTCAAGAGTAAACAAAAACACATCCCTGTGGTAACACTTGACAACTTTATGTATTATCACAGATCCCAAGTAAATTACAGTTATTCATGTTGCCAGGCTGATGGCATCCGAGCGCAGCGCTGGTGGGAGAAAAGAGGATAAAACCAGGAGCTCTTAGAATCCCTGAGAGATCCGACTACAGCGTGTTGAGCACTGGTGAGTTGTGTCTGAGTGAAGCTTTTTAAAGAGGCTCTGAAAATAACTAGTGTTTACAGCAGCAGGCAGCTAAGTTGCCATCACACAGACAGATGGAGAAATATCCACGTAGACAGCTCGTCATATGGGAAATGAGGGTGGCGCATACTTACACAGGAAAACGTGCTTATAAAGAAGCTCGCTCATTTCTACCAGCGCAAACATAAAACTAAGTTTCCGAACCGACTTCATAAACAGCCTGTCCTCATAACCCTTCTCCTGCATGGACACATACTGTAAGGAGTAGTGTATTAGAAAGCCTAAAAAATCTCCTGTGAATTGGCGCTCTCTTTGTGGTTCTGCAGGGAATAGTGGAAATTCTAGGTTTTGTGAAGAAACCTTAGAAGAATCAACAGCTTCATTTGGTGGCAGTTGTATCACCGATTAAAGAGAATGGGGCACACTAAGATAGCTGTCTGCTACAGTACGGGTGATTTTCCAAGGATCTAACCAGGTGCTCTGAGAACAACATAGCTAATTACACAATGTTGTTAATTGTTACGAGAAAGCTAATTGTGAAGGTGTGAGTGAGTGCAAATGGGATGGCGGATAATCTGTAGGGTGAAGGTTGAGATTGGGGTGACAGAGGCAGGGAAATGTATGTAAGTCGGAGGATGTAGGGGAGAAAAGTTTTTTTGCATTTTAGTGAGGCCTTAATTTATTTCTCCTTTTATTTTTCTCTCTCATACACCAACCAACAACTTAATTCATGTTTGAGCATCAAACACATTTTTTGGGACATGATGGGAAGTTTTCAAATAAGTCTGTAAACTATTAAACAATTTTGTGTGTCTTTACTTAACACAGTTTAATGCCTGGAACAGGCTTAAATAACTTTGGAGGCATTGAAGACAGTCATGAAATTGGCCAATTTTCTCTTGATCAGCTCTGTGTCGTGCTTCCTTAATTGCATCAGAGACTGCATGTTCTTGGAATCACTTTTTGAGTTTAGTAAAGATCTAATTAAAGGTTAGACACATAGGGTTTAGTGCATGAATTAGTATGGTCTTGTGATCCCTTCATTTCCTTTTGGATTACAAAAATGCTATACTGTATAAGAATCAGCAGGTTGGGGCGTCATGTGGACACACCATATACGGAGGCTATAATCCTCGACATGGCCATCCGGGGTTCGATTCCTGACACTGAGACCTTTGGTGCATCTTTACCCCCCTTTACTCCTTACTGGTAGCTGTCAACAAAGGCCACTAGTACCAAAACAATCTTTAAATAACTCAAAAAATATTTTTTTTAAATCAGCAGGTCATACTTAAAAAAAAAAAAAACGAAATTATTGTCAACCAATACGAAGTCTACAAAGAGCATCTCCACTGCACAATATTGTGGAAAGACACCAGAAATCACTGTGCATAATATGCATTTCTAAAAACCATTGTTCATTGTTTCTGAATACCTACAGTGCCTTACAAAATATGCAAAACCCTCAAATGGGAAAATCTTGTCTAGACAGTAACTAGCCATGCACTCCATAAATCTTTCTGGAAGAGTGGCAGGGGGAGTTAGTTATAAACAATACAGCTTACAAAGAAAGCTAATTTGGGGAGGTTCTCTGTTCAGATGAGGCATGAATTTAACTTTTAGTCCTCTTTCTATTACTATGTGTGACCAAGAACAAATACTGCACATCATCTTGAACACACCATCCCCAGGGTAAAACACGGTGGTGCCAGCACGATGCTATGGGGATGATGTTAATCTATTCCAAATTAGCTGAAACTATTTTTCAAAGAGGAGCGGTCAAAAAACATTAGCCTCTAGATGTGCAGACAAGCAGCTGTAAATTTCTGAAAGGTAGTTCTGCAAAGTCTTTACTGAGGGGAAGCTGAACAGTAACGCATGCTACATGTGTTGGATTTCCAGATTTTAAAAGAAGTGTTGCCTTATCAGCGAAAATCCCAATAAATAATTGCAATGTTAGCAACTTGGCAAAATGTAGAAGTTTTGCAAGGAACTTTACAAAAAAAGAAACCCCTGACAGGGCACTGCCTGAGAAACAGTTTTTACACTTTCATCAGCCCAGCTAAATATGATTCAGAGTGTCTTGGCAAGTCAATGTCACACAATGCAATCAGCCTTTCCATCCAAAAGGATCCTGAAACTGTTTTATGTATGAATGAACCACAGATCAACTTAGAAATGCCTTGTGCTTGCGTTCTCTGGACAGAAGCACATGATATGACATATGGTAGAAAGACAGTGGAGCAGCTTGTTTTAGAAAAACCAGACATCGGGCCAAGAAGTGGAAGACAATCAGGAGCGTTGTCAGCAGAAGAGTCAAACCCAGCATCTGTGGTGGTGTGTGATCACGGCATGAGTTACTTGCTCATTTCTGAGGACACCACTCATGCAGGGGAATAAATAAAAACGTTGGAGATTCACTTGTTACAATCAAAGCAACAAATTACCATTATTTCTTTTATTATTGCAAATAATGTAAGACCTCACAACACAAAAATGGCTTTGAGGACAGAGTGTATGTGCTTACATGTGTAGGCCTGGCTGCAGTTTAGAAGGGTGCACTTTGGAGGAAGAAAAATATGCTAACCATAGATTGCTTAGCATCAAACAAACATTTTTAATTCCTCATGCACGTAGTTAGAAGGATAATGTAGCATAAGACTTCTGTACATCCTTATGCAGAACAAGATCAGGTGAGACTAAGAAAATCCTTTCATTTGTATTCATCTCTCTAACAAAGGTTTAAACAAACAACCTACACTACCGTTCAAAAGTTTGGGGTCACATTGAAATGTCCTTATTTTTGAAGGAAAAGCACTGTACTTTTCAATGAAGATAACTTTAAACTAGTCTTAACTTTAAAGAAATACACTCTATACATTGATAATGTGGTAAATGACTATTCTTGGTGCAATATCTACATAGGTGTATAGAGGCCCATTTCCAGCAACTATCACTCCAGTGTTCTAATGGTACAATGTGTTTGCTCATTGGCTCAGAAGGCTAATTGATGATTAGAAAACCCTTGTGCAATCATGTTCACACATCTGAAAACAGTTTAGCTCGGTACAGAAGCTACAAAACTGACCTTCCTTTGAGCAGATTGAGTTTCTGGAGCATCACATTTGTGGGGTCAATTAAACGCTCAAAATGGCCAGAAAAAGAGAACTTTCCTCTGAAACTCGACAGTCTATTCTTGTTCTTAGAAATGAAGGCTATTCCATGCGAGAAATTGCTAAGAAATTGAAGATTTCCTACAACGGTGTGTACTACTCCCTTCAGAGGACAGCACAAACAGGCTCTAACCAGAGTAGAAAAAGAAGTGGGAGGCCGCGTTGCACAACTGAGCAAGAAGATAAGTACATTAGAGTCTCTAGTTTGAGAAACAGACGCCTCACAGGTCCCCAACTGGCATCTTCATTAAATAGTACCCGCAAAACACCAGTGTCAACATCTACAGTGAAGAGGCGGCTGCGGGATTCTGGGCTTCAGGGCAGAGTGGCAGAGAAAAAGCCATATCTGAGACTGGCCAATAAAAGAAAAAGATTAAGATGGGCAAAAGAACACAGACATTGGACAGAGGAAGACTGGAAAAAAGTGTTGTGGACGGATGAATCCAAGTTTGAGGTGTTTGGATCACAAAGAAGAACGTTTGTGAGACGCAGAACAACTGAAAAGATGCTGGAAGAATGCCTGACGCCATCTGTTAAGCATGGTGGAGGTAATGTGATGGTCTGGGGTTGCTTTGGTGCTGGTAAGGGGGGAGATTTGTACAGGGTAAAAGGGATTCTGAATAAGGAAGGCTATCACTCCATTTTGCAACGCCATGCCATACCCAGTGGACAGCGCTTGATTGGAGCCAATTTCATCCTACAACAGGACAATGACCCAAAACATACCTCCAAATTGTGCAAGAACTATTTAGAGAAGAAGCAGGCAGCTGGTATTCTATCGGTAATGGAGTGGCCAGCGCAGTCACCAGATTTGAACCCCATTGAGCTGTTGTGGGAGCATCTTGACCGTATGGTATGCAAGAAGTGCCCATCCAACCAATCCAAATTGTGGGAGCTGCTTCTAGAAGCGTGGGGTGCAATTTCTCCAGATTACCTCAACAAATAAACAGCTAGAATGCCAAAGGTCTGCAATGCTGTAATTGCTGCAAATGGAGGATTCTTTGACGAAAGCAAAGTTTGATGTAAAAAAAATCTTATTTCAAATACAAATCATTATTTCTAACCTTGTCAATGTCTTGACTCTATTTTCTATTCATTTCACAACGTATGGTGGTGAATAAGTGTGACTTTTCATGGAAAACACAAAATTGTTTGGGTGACCCCAAACTTTTGAACGGTAGTGTAAGTTACAGATTTATGTTGTTGTTGCTCTCAGTTTGAAAGATCTATTGCTGGCAGAGTTCAAAAGATCCTTAAGATCCCAACTTTAACTTCTGTACAACCACATTTCTACGATATGTTGCTATGCTTTATTAATATTTACTTCCACTTAATGTGGAATTAAGTCTTTGTAAAAATATTTATGAGGTGATATTAACCTCACAATTTGATCATAAATAAAATGCAGGAGCATCACCAACCATGGACCAGCACAGAAATCTAATGAGGACCTCTGAAAACCTTTCGCTGTCAGTCAAGAATTGATATTTCAAAACTAACAAACACCGACCTGCCTAATTACACTGGTGGTTGGCATGGCAACTCAAAAGTCTTTGGGTTGCCTGAGGCCCCGAAACAATTATTCTGCAAGCAACTGACTAAATCTGTAGAGTGGTTTATATACAATTGCTCTGTTGGACTTCTGTTGACTGCAGCACAAACATGTATTGCTGTGTATTTTTTCTGTCCAGCAAAACTATTTATGCTATACAGTGTAAATGCAGACATACCACAAAGGAGTAGAGCTGTAAGGAGCGAGCCTTGAGTTCTGGTCTGCATTCACTCACACACAACTGGACCGGGCCAGGTTTGCTTTCTGCCGGAGCAGTGGACATCTCACACACAATCCTACAAAAGAAGGAAAAAAAACACGTGGTTAACTAACATAACTAACATAGTTCAAAACAAAAAAAACTTCCATGAAGAAAGTGCCTTCTAAACGTTTTTAGACTCCTGAACCTTTTCCACATTTAGTCATATTACAACCACCACTAAGTTTTGTGTATGCTGTTTGTAATGCAAACTGGGGTATATTTGTGAATTGGAAGGAAAATTGTACTGTTTTCAAGATTGTTTACAAAACTAAACTATCTGAAAAGTGTGCTGAGCATATGTATTTAGCCCCATTTACTTTGATGCCTCAAAATAAAATTCGGTGCAAGCAACTGCCTTGCCAGCTGACAAAAGTGTGTATGAAACTTAATCCCAGCGTAAATACAGCTGCTCCAGAAAGGTATCAGAGGTTTGTTACATACCCACGACATGACCATCCACCTAAATTGACAGGCCAGCCAAAAAGAGCATTAATCAGAGAAGTAACAAAGTAGACTGTAGATTGTAGTTCTAAAGAAGCTGGTGATGAGCCATTGCTCAGGTGGGAGAAGACAAGTGAAAAGAGTTGCTCTAGTCTAATCAGAAAAAATAAACATTTTGGCAAGTGCAAAACACTACGTTTAGAGAAACACTACTACTGCAGAGCGTGGTAAACACACCATGCCCACTGAGAGACATGGCAGTGGCAGTATCATGGTTTGGGGATTTCAGTAGAGACTAGATAAGCAGGTCAGAAGAAAAACCTGTTACTGAAGAGAAATGTACACCACATATTTCAGGTTATATTTGGAAAAAAAATCCAAACCAGGTTTGTTTTCTTTTTACTTTATGAACATCTACAACTTTGCGTAGGTCTGCCACATAAAATCCCAATAAAATGTGAAAATGTTCAAGGTAGGTAAATGCTTTTGCAAGGCGCTGTAACACTACCTTCGCTGGATTGAATTGGACTCAAAATGTTACTTTTATGTTTGCATGCATGCTAAAAGTTTTGAGAAACTTATCAAAACACTTCTCTGCTTGAGATTGATTTTTCTTCTAGCCTAATTGCAATCTTCTTTTATTGTTTCGTGCATTTCAACACAGGGACACATCATGTATCGACCAGGACCCCCTTGAAGACACTGTACTGTAAATGAGACCAATGCTCCTCCTCCTGTGGCACTCCAACAGAGCTTCAATCTGATTGAAGTAAAGTTGCCAACCAACAACCTAGCCCCCCAGCAGCGCTGTTCTCATTCTTGTGATGCGACTTTCATGCAAATCATGCAGTAGGATCAATACTGCTCTATCATAGCGTGTGATCAGGTGACAACTAGCGCAGCAGGTGACTAGATCAAATGACATAATAAAGTGAGTATCTCTATCGATTTATGGTGCCAGGCAGTAATAAAGAACAAGGAGCAATCGCAGTTTGCAAAGGGAGACAGGGTGTGTGGCGAGGCAGATGGAAGAGCTAGGTAGGGGTGGAGCTGATGAAGCACGGCTGATGTATTGTTTTTCCAGTACCGATTATCTGAATTAAAACAAATGGCTGTGGGAGTTTTGTGTTGTAGGGTGCACCATGTGGTGGAAAGTGGCTAAAGGAGATTATTTTTCCTCTTACAAAGGCTCAGAGATTCACTAACTTTCTGATTTGTAATCCCTGGTTTATGTTTTTGTCCTTGTTAAGCTGTAGATTTGTGAAAATATGTTTTGAAAAATGTCTGACTTTAATTATAAAATATATTGTGATAAAAAAAGGCAAATTCCTAGTGATTCAATACAATTCAATTCAGTTTATTTATATAGCGCCAATTCACAACAGATGTCATCTCAAGGCACTTAAGAAGAAGTCGTTTCAATACATTTATACAAACATTCCAATCAGTTAAAACGTTTCCTATTTAAGGAATCCCAGCAGATTGCGTCAGTCATTGGCGTGAGGTTGGGCCCCGTTGATGCAATGTAGTGATGAGAATTCAATTTAGCATGTTGGATATATTCCGGAATTGCGCCGCTCAAGGTGGCAGCATGTTGGAGTAGCTCTGTTACTTTGGTTCATATTTTTTTTCTTTTTTAAAACTTTAATTCTTCCATTTTTGGTAGAAACATTGTTTTTGTGGACAACTGTTCTCTCTGGTTTTGAATGCTGTGCTACTGGAAGGATTTTTGCTGATACTTTTTATTTTTGGACATTTGTTATGATGCATAACCATGGCAACAAGGTGGTTTACAACTGGCAGCAGCTGATTAACATCACAAAAGCTCAAAAAATACCTCAACTACAGCCACAAAACCCTGAAGTGGTTGAAAAGAAGACGCCATAGATCCAGAGTATCCTCTACATCAGACAACTACAGAGCGTCTTCAGTCAGAGGCTTCTTCAGATCTGCAGAGCACTACAAGAGATCATCCCTACCCACAGCCATCAGCATCTACAACAAATCTTTGAAGGAACTTGCATAATGAGTTACAACAACATTTAATTTCCCTGTGGGATTAATAAAGTAATTTTGAATTGAATTGAATTGAATATGTAGCAGAAGAGAATTGTTTCTCAAGAAAAAAAACAGTTGAAAAATGTCTTCAAAACAAAAGTGGCTTTCACACATTTCTCTGAATTGGTAACATAAAAGAAAGACACATATGTATGATTTTTTAATTTTTTTTGGCCAGTCTGTCATAGAAAGCCTGGGGACTGCATTAACCCTGAAAGATAATATAATTCCACCAAAAAAATGAACACATCAATCCCACTTTTTTCCAAGTTTCACTTCACAATTTATGTGTTTTATTATTACTTTAAAATTGGCCAAATATTGTTTTCTGTACTCCACATACTGTGAATGAATTTCCCTCCCTTTCCCCATTTAGATTAAAGTGCTGTCAGATCAGTGAGCTGCTGACAAATTGTCCCCTAAAACCAAGTGGCACAATGTGAATTTTAATCACAGCCGACCATTGCACAGCTTCAAGCCACAGACATGCTGCTCATTACTAGTTTCTAAATGTTTTTAGCTTACCAATGATACATTCTTGTAGTGATATACCTAAATTACGAGAAAAGTTAGAAGGATTATATAAATTTCATTTTCAACGATAGCATAACACTAGGAGTATGAGTTGGAGCCATAGTGCAGTGGTTAGCTGTTTCTCATTCTGGGGGCAGAAGTAGGCCAAGGGAAGAATTAGGGTTAAAGGCTCCTCTGAGACCCTGTATGTGTGGATGTGAGTGTGTATTCATTCAGTCAGCTGCATGTGTGTTATCTCTCTCTCAGAGCACGACATGACACAATGTCATATAGATCATTATATATAAATTACTTTAACCGACCACTGAACTAAGTGGGTCGACAATTTTACCACATACACAGACAAAAAAAAAATCATTAAAGTGTCTTTAATGTGCCCTAAACACCTAATGGTAACACTGAAAAATGTACAGTTTGTACCTTTAATTTGAATATATACTTTTTGTTGGGAAATAACAGTTGTCTTTTTTTACCAACTCATTCGCTGCGGGGCAATGCAGTCTTTTCCTAGAACATTTGAAATGGTTAAAGTGAGGGGTCTTTGACTGTTCCACTTTCTAAGATCCAGATAATCCAGAGTCAGGACTCCTGTCTTATGCTATCACCCCACAGGTGTTCTATAGGATTTAGGTCAGAGTCTGTGGTGGCTATGGAGGAAAGTTGTGTGTTGGTTAACCATTGCTGTATTGATTTAGATAGTTTTCCTGTCAAAAGACATAATAATGACCCATTTTCAGTTTTCTGACACATATCACTGTTTGTTTAAAATATTCTGGTATTTCAAAGATTTCAGAATGCCATGAACTCTAACAAGGTTTGCATTGCAGATTGGGGAGAAACAGGCAAACTTAGATCATTTTCTAGCCTTGTTTGTCACAGTTCTAACTACTTTTAAACTTTTAAATTATTTCTCTACCTGGCGATATAGACATTTTTGGGCAAGTAGCTATCTTTGTTTGAATGCCATCGTTTCTTGTGTTTCCAGTTTTGAAAAGTAAATAAGAGAAATCAGTATCTTCATACCCCAGAAAAATGTCATGGATTACTAATTCAAAGATCCAAAATCGTATTTCTGATGTGAACATTCCAACATAAACATCTTTATTAAAACAATATGTGTATGTCCCTTTGTATCCCATGTGAGGTCTAACATACCTGAAGACACATGAAATACCAGCCACTTGGTCTCTACATAAACAAACATCTGCATGTCTAGCCAGCGAGATGATGGGTTAGCTGTAAGGTGCAGGACATGTTTCATCAGTTCTGGGTGACTGGGACAGGATTTAATGTGATGTACACTCAGCATGGGGCAATTAGAGACGTGAACACAAGTAAACACACACAGCTGTTGTGGGATTGTCGCTGACTAGATTAGAAACGTTGAAAGAAATGGGCTAGTGTCCTGCAGGGGTCTAACGAAAAACTCAGGAACAGACTGCTTGGACCAGCTCCAGTCTACCAAATGGTAAAGGAAAACAGCTTTCAGTCTCAATGTGTACATATTGATTAATTTATTTATTATTCTAGGCAGTAAATCACTTTAAAAAATTGAAGGCTAGCAGTGCCATATAATGACTGTTAACGATCAATCTTAAATGTGGTTGTAATATTATGGTACTCTGTTATGGAAGCTGAAAATATTCAATATTTAAGTATGCTTACGCTTTCCATGGACAGATGGGTTAGTATAATATTTTTCACTGATACATTCAAGTTGGAGTAATACCACAAAAGCACACACAATGTTGATGGTTTGAAAATAAAAACTACGATAAAGAAATACCTAATCAATTAAATATATGCCGTTTTCTATTTAATTTAAAATGCATGTGGTGAGATAGGGAAAAAGAACTAAGTAAAAGATTTTTTGTGGTTGTGATAAACATTGATTGGGTGTTTTTCTTTGTTTAAATATGTATATATTGGTCTACATAGGGCCCTCTGATTTCTGAGTTGTAGAATTCAACAAATAAAATAGACTCAACCTAAAATTGTTGAGATGCACAGAGAAATCCGCTTTCGACCAGAATCAGAGGATTTTCCGCTTGATTTGATCAATTACTCTGCAACTAGGTTAGTTGAGGTACTCCTTTAGAGAAGTGGTCTCCAAAGTACAAAGATAATTATATAAAAATCTTTATGATAGCTTTTCTTTCTTTCACAAGCAGGGCTAATGCATCATCTTCCAATGTTACAATCTGAAATTGTTTTGAGTGACTGGCGACCCATCCAGGGTGTGCCCCGCCTCTCGCCCCATGATTGCTGGAGATGGACACCAGCCCCCTCACAACCCTGCATAGGATGGAAGGGTACAGATAATGGATGGATGGATGGATGGATGGATGATGTACAGCAAGATGAAGCATATAACAAGCAATACAGGAGAATATTATTTCCTCAATAAAAAGAAATGTTTCTGATAATGACACATGCAGAACTACTGGGTACGTTACTGTGTTTGCCGATGTATAAATGTTAGAAAACTATTGAGAAATGAGGACAAAAAGAGGTGAAAACAGATAGTTTGGAACTATGAGATTGAACACCTTGCTGTAGGTATTATGAAGACGGTTAAGAAATAAACAGGGATCTTTTTTTCTGTTGTTTTTGACAGCTGAAACTATAAAGCTACTACTGTAGGTTTATTAAAAAAAACTACACCACTTAACCCAGATTCTTAGGAGAAAAGATGATGACAACCACAAGCAGAAAAATGACTTTGAAAAAAACAGTCTGAGCAAAAGCTTTAGCACTGAGCAACCAAAGTTTGATTAATCAGCACTTCACTAATGAAGGAACAGGATATTTCTGCGTAAGAACTGCACTTAACTTCACACTTTCTTTAATAATGCACTCTCTGCTTAATATTGATGATTAAATTCAGGCTATTTTTCCAATTAATTTTTGTTCTTCAACCATATAATTAAAGACTTTTGAAGTACAAAGAAGAGGTTACTTTGAAATGAAAGTAGGAAAAGAATTAGGAACAAAACAACAACATTTTGTAAATATTTCAGATTGCAAAGGCCAAATAAACAGTCGCTACATGCTGTTCCAGGAGGAATTGTTGCAGATACAATCGGCTGAGTTGCCTTAGATAGAACACTTTCTACCAATTGGCATAGTAAGCTGAAATGCCTTGAGGCTTAAACTTAAATGTAACAAGATGCTTAGCTAGTTTTCCTGTATTTGTGACTTACTGTTCAGCAATGATGTAGCCTTCCTTCACAGGGGTGCATCTGACACCTGCTACCTCCACGTTGTCCACCATGTCTGAGAAAGCAAGACCAAGGTTTGTGCCATAGATAGTCACCCGAGTGCCTCCCTCTGGGGGTCCAGCCACTGGCGTCACCTGAAGGGCACAAAAAGCAACTTGTCAAAAGAAGCGCCCATTGTATCGAATAACCAGCACAGATTACAGAATACATGTTTATGTAAACACTTAATATGTTGCCAATGTTCCTGAGTTAAGAGGCTCTGCCTGGTTCTCAAAGCACATATTGTCAGGGCCTGAGGTGAGTCACTGTGGTTAAGAGGGCATTAAAATCTCAAAAGTAGCTAACAGCACATGTTTGGCTCATACCTTTAAATATGGTAACACGTCAGGATTGATAGTCTTCTGGCAGATTTAGCTTATTCGACCTTTGAAACCCCTCTTTAGGGTGCAGGATTGTTAGGTCTCCATGTTACTGCTCCCTGAAAACAGTTGTTTCTGACTGAATAAGCCACAAAAAGCACTTTCCAGTTGTTAAGATTTCCTTTTCTTAGACACCAATTAAATAAAATGAAAAACACAAAGTAATGAAATGGATTAACAACATCCAGGATAACTGCTTGATCAGCATCTACTGCTGTTGCTATTAATGGCTAATGTAACTAGGGGTTATATTAATGGTTAGTGCAGACCACCTACTCATAAACTGCAATATGGCTTCACAGCATGACCTTGGCACAGTGTGGCAAAGTGCCTTCTGTACTGCAAAGCCACATTGAAGACTCGACCTGGCACTCATCCAGCCCTTTAAACAAAAAAACGAGTAACTGAAAAAAAAGGTGCAAGATACAGTGGCTTGCAAAAGTATTCGGACCCCTTGAACTTTTCCACATGTTGTCACATTACAGCCACAAACATGAATCAGTTTTATTGGAATTCCACATGAAAGACCAATACAAAGTGGTGTACACGTGAGAAGTGGAACAAAAATCATACATGATTCCAAACATTTTTTACAAGTAAATCACTGAAAAGTGGGGTGTGCGTAATTATTCAGCCCCCTGAGTCAATACTTTGTAGAACCACCGTCTGCTGCAATTCCAGCTGCCAGTCTTTTAGGGTATGTCTCTACCAGCTTTGCACATCTAGAGACTGAAATTCTTGCCCATTCTTCTTTGCAAAACAGCTCCAGCTCAGTCAGATTAGATGGACAGTGTTTGTGAACAGCAGTTTTCAGATCTTGCCACAGATTCTCGATTGGATTTAGATCTGGACTTTGACTGGGCCATTCTAACACATGGATATGTTTTGTTTTAAACTATTCCATTGTTGTCCTGGCTTTATGTTTAGGGTCGTTGTCCTGCTGGAAGGTGAACCTTCGCCCCAGTCTCAAGTCTTTTGTAGACTCCAAGAGGTTTTCTTCGAAGATTGCCCTGTATTTGGTTCCATCCATCTTCCCATCAACTCTGACCGGCTTCCCTGTCCCTGCTGAAGAGAAGCACCCCCAGAGCATGATGCTGCCACCACCATATTTGACAGTGGGGATGGTGTGTTCAGAGTGATGTGCAGTGTTAGTTTTCCGCCACGCATAGCGTTTTCCATTTTGGTCTCATCTGACCAGAGCACCTTCTTCCACATGTTTGCTGTTTCCCCCACATGGCTTGTGGCAAACTGCAAACGGGACTTCTTATGGTTTTCCTTTAACAATGGCTTTCTTCTTGCCACTCCTCCATAAAGGCCAACTTTGTGCAGTGCACGACTAATAGTTGTCCTATGGACAGATTCCCCCACCTGAGCTGTAGATCTCTGCAGCTCATCCAGAGTCACCATGGGCCTCTTGGCTGCATTTCTGATCAGCGCTCTCCTTGTTCGGCCTGTGAGTTTAGGTGGACGACCTTGTCTTGGTGGGTTTACAGTTGTGCCATACTCCTTCCATTTCTGAATGATCGCTTGAACAGCGCTTCGTGGGATGTTCAAGGCTTGGGAAATCTTTTTGTAGCCTAGCCTGCTTTAAATTTCTCAATAACTTTATCCCTGACCTGTGTGGTGTGTTCTTTGGACTTCATGGTGTTGTTGCTCCCAACATTCTCTTAGACAACCTCTGAGGCCGTCACAGGGCAGCTGTATTTGTACTGACATTAGATTACACACAGGTGCACTCTATTTAGCCATTAGCACTCATCAGACAATGTCTATGGGCAACTGACTGCACTCAGACCAAAGGGGGCTGAATAATTACGCACACCCCACTTTTCAGTTATTTATTTGTAAAAAATGTTTGGAATCATGTATGATTTTCGTTCCACTTCTCACGTGTACACCACTTTGTATTGGTCTTGCACGTGGAATTCCAATAAAATTGATTCATGTTTGTGGCTGTAATGTGACAAAATGTGGAAAAGTTCAAGGGGGCCGAATACTTTTGCAAGCCACTGTAATAGTAGTGAGAGTAGAGTAGAAATACTGTTTGCAGGGAGGGAAAGCTGTAAACAAAGGACAAACAGAAACTAAGAAAGAGGAGGGCAGTAGGGAGGGGATGTCACTTGGCTGTGTGGAGCTGCTAGTGCAATGTAAACAATCAATATGTTATTACTGGCCACTCATCCAAAAACAAAAACCAACATACAGTTTTACCCGGTCACTGATGCGCCGCTCCACCTGGTACACCCACTGCAGCTTTGCCGCATCCCTGTGGTACGTCGGCATTGTAATCTAGATTCAGCGGACATTAATTGCTCTGGATGTAAAGTAAGTGTGTCACTGCACTGCCTGAGGGGTCTGAATACATGAATCTTTTAGTAATGCTTGGGCATGCAGGGTACATAATGGGGAAGAAACATAATGGCTAAATATATCCATGTCATCTATTTGAGTAGACTTGGTGATAGTTACGTAAGCATCGTAGTGGTCTGAGACAGAAGGAGTGAAATGGAGAAGACAGACTGAGCGCTAGGGGTGGGGTGGGTGGTGTGTTTATAAGTTAGTGATTCCTCTCTGTTCTGTCCCATAAGCCAAGATGGGTAATAGGTGAGGTGGAGATGGAGTTGCTATATCACAGATGGGCAAGCTAAAAGCTTGAGAGACCTCCTGTTTTACCTTTGAGGCTGAAATAGAGCCTTTCCCATGGTGGACTAAGCACAGGAAGTCTAATCCATGCATGAAACCCATTTGACTGAGCTCCCCATTGGCAGACAGAGCCTTGATTCATCAGGATCACAGAAAATCAACCACTTCAAAGGCTCACGCCACCAGTGTCTCCAGGCTGCAAGGCTATTTTTCTCTGCATTTCTTATATACACAAAGAGGCTAACTGTATGACAGATCCTTTCTTTACATAAGCTCTGCTTTGATTGCCTATAAACCTGATTCTAATGACCTTTACGTACAGGAAAGAAGTACCGTTTCCTACAACCAAAGCTATAAGTCTTTCTGGAGTACGTCCCTATCATTGTTGCTCACTATTTCTTTTTGCTACTTACTCTGTGCCGAAAAGCTGAAGCTGTTATAATTGATTTTCTGAGGAATGCCAATTTCAAGTTTTGACACAAATTCTGAATAGGATTTAAATCTAGACTTGACTGGTTTATTTTACTACATGTAAATGTTTTGATATAAACTACTGCTCTTGAGTTCTGACTACACAGATTGTTCTCCTAATACAAGGTAAACTTTAGCTAAAGTCTTTGGACTTTTTCCAGAAATGCCTTGAATTAAGTTCCACCTATTTACCCATTAACTCCAATCATTTATCCTGTCCTGGCATGGAAATAAAATATCTTCTTCCTTCCATAAGGATGATGCTGTCAAGTCTGGATCGGCGTTTTCTTATATTTGATTATGAGCCAACACTTAAACTCTCTCACACCCAAGATAATGTCTGCCTTCTCTGTAAGCAGCTTTTGCCTTTAGTCTCCCAATGTTATGTCTTCATTGCAAGGTTAACCAAAACATTCCTCACTGCAGTTAGGGGAGACTAGGTGAAAGGCCTCCCCACTGACATCTAATGATCTCTTATTATGCCATATTCCCTAGATGCCTTTACTTATAGTAAAGTATTAGTAGTTAATCCATTAATTCACATAACCTTGAAATATTGTTATAACAGTCCCTCCTGAAATAAATATTCCTCATCATGGAACTGCAGACGCCATGCTGAACTGTAGGAATTGTGTATTCAGGCTAATAAGCAATATTGGTTTTCTGGTACGGGTAACTTGCATGTAGTCAAGTGGTTCTCATTTGAAATAAGCATATTCTTCCCCATGTTGGCTCTGTCCCCTACAGCTTGTGGTGATATGCAAACGGGACCTCCTATGGATTTATAACAGGGACTTCCCTCATAAAGGTGTGGAATGTATGAGTAATAGATGTCCAGTCAAATTCTTCCACTCAAGTGGTGGATCTCTACAGCTTCTTGAGAGTTACTGTGTGCCTCTAATTACTGCTATTCATGCCAGTGTAGGTGGATGGTCACATCCTTTTTTGAGCTAATAGACTAAACAGAGGTCCATGAGACCTTTAAAGCTTTTTTTAAAATACTAGCTTCACCACAACTTCATCGTTGACCTGTCTGCTGCGTTCTTTGGTCTTCACAATGCTGTTTGTTCACATATGTTCCCTAACAAACCTCTTAGGTGTTTACAGAACAGCTAGATTTATACTATTAAATTAAACACAGGTGGACTTCATTTATTAATTAGGTGGGTCTTTTAAAGCTATTAGATGCACTGGATGTATTTTAGGAAAATATTTATTAGAAAAAATAAATAAAATACGCTAAAGAATAGAGTTGTTTTGTGGCAAAATGTGGGAAGTGTAAATGCTTTTGCAAGACACTGTACCTGAAGCAAAGTAACATGTGACTTACTCCTTCAAACACCAACTTAAGTGTTTGTCTCACCGTGGAGACTTCCAGAGGAAGCATCATTGGACATGCATGCACACCCTGCTGCCCTTATTCCTCTTTTTCCACCCAGTGCTGCCATTCCACGCTCCCTGTGTAATCCTTTTACCAGCACTGCTGGTGCCTGTGTGACATTGTCACACTGTCAATGGAGGGTAATTCCCAACAAACAGCAAGCCTGCATACATGCTGCTATCCCAGCTTCCTATTAGTGCACTTTCTCTAGTCTAATCTATGTCCTTTGAACAAAGGGGAACATATTATTTGCCTCCTATTTCCTTTGACATTCTATAGTATTTTGCCAAAGGCATAATAGAGAAAGACTGTGTAAATTGATAGGAGACTTTCAAATCTTTAAGAAAGAAAAACATTTTAGGAAGCAATACAGTTAAGCTGGAGGGAGGGAGAGACAATCTTCTGATGTGAACTGCCTGGGGTTGTCCGTCAGTGTGGTCTTGGCATATCCAGCTGAAGTAATTGTAGGAAAAGATGTGATGATGCAGCCATGTCTAAACTTAATATACACAGCAGCGAGTAATCCACAATACCAAGTGTCTTCAGGCCATGCAAGCCAGGCATGTCATCGCAGCTACAATGGCTGAATTCTCCAAGACAGTTCAGCAATAACATTTAATCATCACATCTATCGTAAAAATTTAGAATATCAACACTTTATTCTGTGTTCCTGATTTTTGACAATGCACATTTCTTCTCATTGCTTCAAAGAGCTTCTCAGACACTCCCAACATCAACTGCATCCCCCTCTCTTTCCATTATATATTTAGCTTGGGAAATAAAATAAAATCTGACAGTTTAGAAGCTCGCAGCTAATCTCATTGTCTTTAGCCTGTACTCCGACTAATTTGAGAAAATCACGTTTAATTGTGAACAGAATTTAATGGGCTTGATAAAATGGCGCAGGTCACTTTTTCCTCAACAAACGGCATCCTAAATTCTTTATGGGGTCTTAAATGTCTTGTAGAGAGCTAAGAGATATGGAGTGGAAACAGAGATTGCTTTTAGTGTGTGTAAAGAAAGGGAAATCTGAGGGAGAAAAATGGAAGAAACCAGCATTGCTTCCATTATTATTATTAATATTTTTCACATACAGTGCAAGTCACATTTATTGGCACCCTGTTAAAGATGTACAAAAACCCTTGATATTGTGTTGCAATAGCATAATTTCACAATAAAAAATTCTCGAAAATCCTACCTTTAATTTGAGTATTTTTAATCTTTGCAATTGAGAACTTTTTTACATGTTAAAAATATTTGTTTTTTACTGGTGGCACAATTATTACTTTTGCCAAGAACACAGCATACAGTCATCATCTACAAAAATGCACAACACTTAACTATACAGAGGCAGATCTTCATAAACAATCTGATCCAAACATTTCTTTGGGAATTTGGTCAGTTGTTTTGTATGAGTATCCTGTTGAAAGGGTCAATCCTGATTAGTTTTTAGTTTACTAGTCAAATTCACTAGTTTCTATTTAAAATTACATGATCTTTTAATGAGATCTAACAAGCTTTCTGCAGTCTTTGGAAGAAAAAGAAGCCCAAAGCATCACCGCTTCTCCACCATAATTAAAATCATCATGAGGTGCTTTTTCAGATATTCATCCTTTGTTTCACGCTCAAACCCATCTTAGTCTCACCTCACCAAACTATAAGATTTCCATTTAGAAAACTCTAGACATTTACATTTGTGATGGTATGATGGGACACATCAATTGCTTTTATGGAGTCAAGCTGACCACAAGATGCCACTCTTAACTGCAGTTCACTAAGAGAAAGCTTTGGAGAAATGTTTTTTTACCTCCCTTATTATCCTTGCAGAGCTTGCTGGGAAGGTAAAAGTGTGTCTCCATACAGTTTTGACACTGGTAACTAGAAGAAATGTTTTGTGATTTTCTTTCATTTTATTAAATTGCTAATGAACTGAAAGTTGATCAACTTTAAAATAAAGGATAAGCAAGACTTTACTTAATTTGGATTAATTTGAAAGGAATTGTTAAGGTCACCAAAAACTTGCCACCATAGATCTTGTTGAAAACATTTTTTTCTTACAATGGATTTTTTACCCACTGAATAATTGTGCTCATGTTAAATTTAGAGGGTAAAACTGTGGTAGTGCAATGAAAGATTAATCTAAAGTAAGAATTTTTATGTTACATGCTGTGCAAATCACTGACGATAAGCCTAGAAACATTTGCATGGAGGAAGTAGAAGAAATAAAAACCCTCTGAATGTGACATTTTTCTTTCCCAAGGCTACAGACCAAAGTCTACATAGCCTGTCACTGGGAGGCAGGGCAGGCTTTTCACTTCACTGTAAACTCACACAGAAGCCAAGGCTAAAGCCTTTTGAGCAGATGCCTTTTATATGCCCGTCTTTACCCCCAGCTTCATTTGATGTTGTTCCCTCTGCTGTTAGTGGAAGCTTACATCTCTTCAATATTAATGGACCATGGTGGGAGGCACCCTGCCACTTAATAGAAACATTAATTATTTAAAAGGCCTATCTTGTGGTAGGCACATCTACTAATGTGCAAGGATGTATACAAATCAGCTCATGATGGGGGCTTTGGTCCATACAATCAAAACCAAATTTATTAATAAATTCAACCCAACGGGGGATGTCTGATCTTAAAGAAACTGTAATCAATGAGAGACTAGAGGGGGGTTCAGGGCGGAGCATGCTTCACTACCAATGAAAAGGAAAAATAAATAAATAGGTGTGTCTGTTTGAAGTAGATGTTTACACAGAGTTGGTTTTGCACCCAACAGTCACAAAGAAATCTGACTTCAAATAGCATAAAGCAGTCATTTTCATATTTTCATGGCTTGGGTTGGTTCTGAGTAATTCACATCGACTCTCAGTCGTATCTTCAGACACAACTGGGATGCAGCTTGCATCTTCAGACACTTAATTGGTCTAAATTTCAATCTTTCAAGATGTTGAAATCAGTTTAGGAATTTTCATTGACTTGCGGTAAAGTAGCTATAATACCTCAGCAATGTCACATCAGCTTTTTTTCCCCTTTTTTTATTGTCTCAAAGAAAATTCATCGATTCAATTTATGTAAAGTGCTACCCATATTTGAATTGATGAGCATTACAAGACTTTGCAACAGAGCCTTACTTACTGTGATTAAAAAGAAAATCCATCAAAACTGATCTTTCTCAAAGAATAACGACAGGGGAAGAACAAGAATGAAGAGAGGGAAAACTTAGGGGTAGAATTATTTGGCAAAAAAGTTTTCAGATTTGTGCCATGAAATAAAAACATGGAAAAAATATTAGAGAAAACTGCCAAAAAAAATACAAATGAGGAAGTGAGGGAAAGAAAAACAGTTCAAAAGACTTCTGATTATTAACATTTAAAAAAGTAAGCTTTTTCCTGTGGTCTTTTTCATGAGTAAAGCATTTCATGAGTTAATAACTTCACATTGCAATTTATATAATTAGTTAAATTTGCCTGCGATGGACTGGCGACCTGTCCAGGGGGTACCCCGCCTCTCGCCCTGTGACTGCTGTATGGCTGGATGGATGGATAGTTAAATTTGCAGTAAACACTTTGGAGTTCTACACAAACAAATAAAGGGAACAAATTTTTTTTTTTTCCGTGTCCTGTTTGGCAGTGTGGAGCTCAGAATTGGTGTCTGAGTACCAAGTAGAAGCCCAACAGATTTACTTTCACAAGCGGAGCAGTACGGCTTTTGCTATAGTACTCCACTTGATATATGTGTGAACAATCTTTATTATGAATTGCTGGGGGTTTTATTTCCTGATGGTATGGACACGGAGACGGAAAATTAAGGGGAAGAAAGAAAGAAGATGAAGAAGAGAGGTAGGAAATGAAAAGTAATCAGAAGGGGTGAGTTGAAAATACAAGAGAGCAAGGGGAACAAAGAAAACACAGGAAAACAGTGAAGTCTGCCTCCATACCCACAGGACGGCAGAGAGAGGGGGAAAAACAAAACAAAACAGGAAAAAGGAACATCGACAAAACAAACCTAACATCGTGAACAAAGAACTACACAACCACATCACACAAAAATGGATATAAAAATACAACAACAATGTCACAGAAAAACTCATGGTACCAATTAATCAAGCTCTAGTAATGATAACCTCAGCCCAAGAATATATCTGTAAACACCAGAGACCCCACATCTATGTGTGTGTGTGAGCATGCTGGTGCATATAAGGTTTCTCCATAAGAGTGTTCCATAGCTGGTGTGAGCAGGCATCAATCAGTCTCCCAGGAATCGATGCAGACATGAAGGAGATCGGAGTAAAGACGTCCAAAGGACCCCCAGAGCCCCAGGTGGACCCGGGTGGGGCCGACTGCATCCCCCAAGAGAGGAGCAAAGGAGAACGTCCAGCGGCTACTATGCAGGGGCCCGGGGGGGCAGCGGTGACGAGCCCACGGGCCCTGCCGGCAACCAGCCACGCCAGGTCGGGCCGGTACATGGACCGGGAGAGCCAGGGCCCAGGGGCGCCCCACCCCCCAGCAGGGACCCGAGGGTGCAGGATGAAGAGGGGCCCCCGGCACCGCAGGGGCCGCGGCCGCCACGCGCCACCACCACCATCCCAGCGCCCCACCCCTGCCCCACGTCAGGGCGCCCCACCGATAGCCGCAGCGGATGGACAGCATCCCCAGGCCAAGCTCAGCTAGCAACTGGACACCAGGTTGTACCAGTTCCCGAGTCCTGATCCCGCGCAACGCAGAGCGCCGAGACCAGGCATCCAACAAAGGCCAGGCCCGGTCCAACCCGCCAATGAACCGACCACGCACGGTGCGCACAGAACAGGTGATCAAACGAGCAGAGACGCTGGATCCGTATCCAGGCACCACCCAACAATCCCAAGCCTGGCACCCCTAAAAGAGGTGCCCCAACCATCCAAAGGAAGATATCGGCCCAGCGCACCGGCCGACCGACACACCGGCCCCCCAAGGCCCGGCCAGGCACGCACCAGGTCCGAACCGGATTGACCACCGACGCACCAGTAGGCAGGGGCATCTGTCACCGGAGGGGAGTGACGGAGGGGAAATAAGCCCCCCATTAAATGTAAGGCCTGAAGTGCGCCAGGCGAGAGGGCAGCCCAAGACCCAACCTGACAGGCAGACAAAGACATACAGACACAGTCATACGTTCCCTCCCTCTTAAACACATACATTCTCACTAACTCACCAAGACACCCAAGAAATGACGCTGTGCCCTCACTCACACACCCCATACACACTTCATGCTCCCAGGTCCAGGTACCGATGCGCCAGTAGAGCCACCAGCCCCCGAACCCGGGAGATGGACCCCCTACCTTCTAGGACGGAGACAAGCAGACCGCCAAGGGCCCCACAGTGGCGAGGCAGCCCAACAGTCCAGGACCCCGACCAGACCACCTGTTCCTCCTCCGGACCTCAACCCCTGATGGCCCGTAGCGAACAGGGGTGTGAGAAGACCCCTAGCCTCTGTCCTCCCGCTCGAGTATGGTGTTGATGCGTGTTGTTATAATGTGCATTTAAAACAGAGGGGTGGGATGTGGGGAAGGCAGCCACACATCCCCCAACCCCCATCCCGAGCCCTCAGTGTCTATTTGTGGTTTTACAGTGGGCACCGGCACCGGCACCAGAGGTGAAGCTGATTGAACCGCTCCCCCTCTGGATGCCGAAAAGTGTGCCCACCCCAAAGTCCTTACATGTGTGTCGCATGATAATGTTATAAGTGGGAGTGTCTGAGTTGTATATTAAAATTGGGATCCAGGAAGCCACGGGATAGCGAGGAGGGAAACCCGTCCTCGCACCCCAATGATGTGCCCATGCCCCAAGACCCTATATGAGTGGTAAAGTCATGGAGCGGGTGGAAAGAGGTGTTCGGGGATGGGGAGGGAAGGACTGGGAGGCAAAATGTCTTCCCAGGGAGCCAGCTCCCCCACTGACCCCAATAGGCACCGCTGTTCACCGGGATCCACCAGGGGAGGAGGCCATGGCACGTTCAACCCGGAGCCCATGGCCACAGCACCACCAAGCCCCATGGACCCCAAGGCAGTCCCCCCAGCCCCATCCCAGAAGGAGAACTAAACCCACTCTGACATTCGCTCTACTATCAGAACACAAGACACTAGACACCCAGGTTGAGTTACCCCCCACCCACCCTCCAGCACACCCCTCCCCCCTGTCCAAGTGCCCTCGTCGGGGGAGAGTACTTGTCGCTAATTAGCAATAGCCTCCCCGCCAGCAAAGGAGGCCCCCAGCGCCACCTGCGCATCGGAGGCCCCCGCAGCCCAAACCCCGGCGACGTACCCGCCCAGACCAGGAGAAAACCGATGAACCGGGCGGCCGACCCACCAGGCCGACATCCACCAGCCCCATTCCCTTGTGGAGCGACCACTGCTGCTCAATGGCCCGGCAGGCGACCAAACCCAGCGCCCCACCCACCTGCCCTGCACACCCACTACCCGGCCAGTCCACCCGCAGGTCCAACCGAACCCGGGCAAATGCTCAACCCCAGCGCCCCGCAGCGCACAAAGACCAAGACCCAGGAGCTAATTCCAGTGCGCAAAAGGATTGATCAGGCCCAGAAATGCCACCCAGCTGCCGCGACCAGCAGCCAGGCACCCCAACCGCAAACAAGGCGAGACGCCATACAGGGACCGGCGATGACAATCGGCCCAGAGAAAAAGAGAGAGGCGGCCAGGACCACAGCTAGGGGGCGCGGCGCCCCAGAGCCCCGAATCCCCAGGCCCACCCCAGACCCGACCCAGGCGCACCACGGCCACCAGGCCAGTAACCCATGTCAGTCAGTGCAATCCCCCTAAGGCACCGCATGCAGCCATCAGGAGTTACCACCCGAAGCCACCAAAGCCCAACCCCGAGTTGGGGCCACGATGCCCAGCGCCCCGTCCACCCTGTGATCCTACTCCCAGGGATCCCCCCCAGACGCCTCCAACCCCAAAAACCCCCACATCAGCAACAGTATCCCAAACGACAAAAACCAAGTGCCCCCCACCCCTACTAGGTGATGGAGCTGATCAAAGGAGCCCAGAGAGATTGATCAGATATGGAGCCAGAGGCCGTCTCAAGACCAATATGGTCCAACAAAAGATTTCAATACTGATTAATTTTAAGAGCCTTTTTATTTTTTTAGTTCAGGAGGATAGTTTTCTTAGCGATGCATAAGGCAATGTGAACCATTAGAACTGACTTTGTGTCCATGGTGACATCATTTAAATCTCCTGACAGGCAAACTGAGGGAGATGGTGGAATGTTACATTTCAGATCACATCAGGTCACATCAGCTTTTGAAACTGAGTCAACCACTGTTAAACCTTCTAAGGAAATGAAAAATGAAACGCATTCTATTTCCACAGCGGTTTAACTGAGGTTTGAATCATCTCAAGCTTCAGTCTGTAAAGTCTTATTCTCTGTAAATATTTGTGCCATATTAACAAGGAACAATTATTGGAAATTTCTTAAGGTGACACCTTGTCAACAAAAGCTGCAGGTATAATCAATATACTACTGGAAAACAACTGGATCCAGTAATCCAATATTTCTGCACTTGCAGCCTAATTTGAAATGTGAATTTCATTTTCCATTTTTGCTTCGTCTCCCATTATGAATCCCAAAACCTCACAAATTAACCCTAATTATCTAACCAACATTTCTGAATTGCCCTTTATCTACGTGTACTCTCTACTAACTCGCATTGCAATGTTAGGAAGTTGTTAGTAGGGTAGGCGTCGGTGGTACCTTATCTACTATTAGTGAATGCAGGGGTCAGACGATAGTAATGTTGCAATGTGTTACCATCCTTTTTACAATTGATTTTTGTCAAGACCCTAATGACTGACTATACATTCTCATATTAGATCCATACAATCTGGAATGCCTGTAAGACTGCATTACTGCAGGTTACCAATTCAAATCATGCACTGCTTTGTTCTGAAACCTTTAACTTAACAATTAAAATTATATTACAAACAATCGCGAATATCTGAGAATAAATTGGAATATTAATAAAGTTCAAAATTTATCTTATTGGAATTCTAAACATGCATTTATGTTTATAAAGGTATGCAAGTTAGCACATGTTAATGTCACGTTTTTGTCATTTAGCCAAGGAGGAAGTGCTTTTATTTAAAAAAACAACAACCCATAAGTGTTTATGTAAAGACATGGTTAACAGTTGTAAGCCATTTTCAATATGTCCACTTCTGCACTATATAGACTACCATGAAGAGATTGGAGGCGTTTCTTGTTCAGACTCTAAGTTGGAGGATTTACAAGATACCTAAAAAAAGACGTTCTAATACTGGATTTAAAAGCTAAGTTGTCAAGTCTAAGATAAACATATATGCTATGAATTATGAATAAAAGCAGGAAAACATGGGATTCTCAACTTTCTGAATGAATGTAGCAGAAAGTGTTTTATTGTAAAGAACCAGAGGTGCTTAGACTAAATTTAAATGAGAGCCAATGGGATTTCAGAGAAGTTTAGTTTAGGTTGTTCATAAAGACAAAGTTATGTGGATGGATTTCAGCAAGAGGGAAAGCTGTGTGGTCATGAATAGCCCATGTAATATGTGTGGACTCAAGCCATGAAACTCAGATTTGAGCAAGACTTAGGTCAAGATTTACTTCATATAATCACAAATAACCTGTGGATTGACTTGAAATTTTTCATCAATGATTCATTACTTTACTTAGACCTGAGCCATTTGTCCTGAAAATATTGGATATCTTACATCAAGCAGAAAGTATTTCATCTTACTTATGCGCTTCTTGTATCAACTAATGTTCACTTTATTACTTACCGCAAGCTTATAGTAAAATTAGCTTTTAAAGTAAGCAACTCACAAAAATGTCAGGTGTCATGAGATTCTTTCATAAAGTAGGTGCGTAACTACCGAACTATATTTTACTAAACACCAATTGTTTTTTACAGGTTGACTTCATTTAGATAAAAATTGCAGCTACATATAGACTTAAGTTGAAATGACAAAATTCAATAGGAAACTCTGTTTTGCTTCACCAATATATTAGATACAGCAAACATGTCAGAAACGGAAAATTACCTCTGTTGTCATATTGAGGTAATATTTACAGGTAAATGCAACATGAGCAGGGATTTTTCTAATGTTTCCCAGGTTCTGTTGCACTTGCTGCTTGCTCTGACAAATAAAAACGCTCTTTAAGAAGCACTTATAAATTTTGTTTTAAGACTTACATTTAAAGTTCAAGACTTGGCACTTGATTGGAAAGACTTGTGAAGTATATGTGATTTGCAAAAACAATGACTTGGCCTCACCTCTTGTTTTCGGTCCCCAATCTTTACTGGCCAATTAATCAAATGCATGTTTTCCCAGAAGAATATGTGAATCCCTGTCAGAGTGGCAGGCTATGACTGAATATATTGCCTGGTTAATTTCATGTCTGATTGCATGCCATAAACAATGTTCACTAGACTCTAGACCCAGACCTTGATTCAGAGTTGAGAGTCTAAGTCAAGTCTTTGTTTTTGTAACTTAATTGTGAACCCAGTCCAAATCTCAGACTTGAATTTCCAACTCTGGCTGTTACAGGTTCATAATGTGAATAGATTATAAAATACATTTTCTAAGCTGAGTGATCTTGTTATGGCAAAATAAGTAAACCAAAAACAAGCTGCAAACAGAATATAGGATTGATGTGAAGGGGAGAAAACTTAAAAATAAGGTTTAGATAGATGGTTCTCTCTTTGCTACTTAAAAACTGTTTAAGATTAGCAGATCAATTAACCACCTTGTTAACTTACGTTTTTAATTGGCTAGAGTTTGATCTAAGTATGTGGTGGAGAAGTAGGAAGTCGAATGGATCTATGTGGAGGCAGAGAGGTCTGGTGGGTTAACCACAAAGCACTGGTGTGTTACCAAGCCTAATTAAATACTCGGTCCCTACTGGCCTGACTCCTCAGTGACAGCAAATGCACCAGGGTGGAGGAGAACGTGGCCTGAGCAAGCAAGGGCCCAATTATGGAAAACAGTTAACTGCTTTCAGATCACGACCCAGGTGTTGCTGAGATGGAGGATATTAAAGTAATGGGTGGGGCTTTTAAACTGTGTGGGGGAAGCAGAGGGACAAAACAGTAGAGCTGTCTATCATACACATGCTTATAACCAAATAGAAGATTTATATACACACACCAAGCTACATTTATGTATAGTTATTCAGACTTTTGATTGCAAAGTTCTTTTGTCAACTATTTCTCTGTGCCAAAGTTACCTTCAAAGCCTGATTTAACCTTGTGTAAAGACAAAAAAACCTTAAAATCTATGAGGAGGCATTTGTAGAGACTGCACAAAGAGAAAGCAGATGTCAAAACAACAGCTCTTTAAAACTGAATATCTCTGTCCCTGTTAGGAGAGAGTGCACCCCCGCTTTGCCCTTGCAAAAATCATGAAGGTGAAGTTAACTCTGACGCATCCAACTACATAAACAACTAGATGCATATTGTTTCCTCACAATTAGATAAACCTGGACAAAAGGCTGCCAGACACCAAACATTTGAAAGATCAAACAGAAGTAGGTGTGGAAGTATTCCCAACATGGGGAGCTAAGTGAGGGTTTATTCCTTTTCATGCTGGGTCCAGACTAAGCAAGTGAAGAATAGAATATCTAATTTTCTTGCAGTTCCCTACAAAGTAATTTGGGCATTTTAAAAGGTCAGTACTTCTACATGAGTCTGCGCAAATATGAGCAGCTCTTGTCAGTTCAACTTTAGTATTGTTTCTAAATACTAAAAAAAGCTACATTAAAAGCATGTTTTTGAACTGAAGAAAGAGGTCCCAAGCTGCAGTATTACAAGCTATTAAAGCTTTGATACAGTGCTTTGAAAAGCATTTTAGCCTCTTGATCTTTTCCACATTTCATCTAAATAAAACAACAAATGTCAATGCATTTTACTATGATTATAATTGATTCTTCACAAAAGAGTGGATAGTGGTGTTTTTATTTAATGTAAATAAAATGTTTCAACATGTAACATGGATTTGTATTCAGTCTTCTTTACTCTGATACCCCTACTGATACTCTAGTGCAACAGATACTGTACACTAGCCAAAGCACATCATTTTCAGTGTGAAACGTGGTGGTTGCAGGATGATGCAGCGGGAATGCTTTTCTTCAGCATGGACAGGAATGTTTGTCAGAGCTGATGAGAAGATGGATGGAAATAAATACAAGACTGTCTTGGTAGGCTGCAGGACTGCCTGGCAGAACTGCCCTGCAGGCAGGCAGGCTTCAAAAGACTAGAAGGGCTGGGGTGGAGATTCGACCAACCAGAAGGACAGTGACCACCAAACATACAGCCAGAGCTGCAATGGTATGGTTTAGAACACATCATAGTCATGCACAATGAAAGCAAATTCGTGTTTACAAATGCTCCCATTTCTATCTGACTGTGCTTGAGCTATTTCGCAAAGTAAAAGGGGCAAATATTTCAATTTCTAGATGTGCAAAATTGATAGAATCATACACCAAAACACTTTGTTGTAGTTGCAATAGCAGGGAATGCTAATTCAACAAAGTATTAACTGTGAGGGTCTAAATGGAGGCCACACTTATATGATTTCTACATGTCTAAAAACATGAAGAACATGTATCGTTTTTCTTCTGCTTCATAATTATACCATACACTGCACTGTTCTATCACATAAAAAATCCCAACAAACCAGGAATATTGAAAATAATATAAAAACATTTGAAAGGCACTTTCAGCGTAGTATTGGAGTGCACAATGATCTTCAATGATGAATTGTGACTGAAGAAAGATCCAGCTTGCAGTGCAAGCAGACAGTGACAGACTGACTGCAGCTGCATCTGAGTGGGCAGGCAGGAAGGACAGAAAGCTGATTATGAGTGCAAACCTCAGTGATGCGTGGGTTGGTACACTTCACATTCTTGGTGGACAGGTTGAGCCAGCGAGTAGTGTAAGGGTTGATGAGAGGGCAGTGATGTCGCAGTGTGCACCTTCCCTCTCCACTGCACCAGCCACACTGGAACTTTCTGTCTGCCTTCAGGCACATGCCACAGCTGTCCCGCTGGGCTGCACACTTGTACAGGTGCACTGTGGGATAAATCAACACAAGCAACACAGTAAAGATGTAGCAAGTAAGCGTTTATTAATTGTTATGTTAAGGAAAACTGACAGCATGTGTGCCAAGAGATAATCTCATCTTCCCTAATGCAAAACTTTTCTTAAGATAGCTCCACTCCAACATTTTATTCTAAAGAGAAATCTAATTTGCGTATTTCTACATTGTTTTCTGTTTTTACCTTGTATATTCTCTGGATTGTCAATAATGAAGTTGCCATTCCACACCACTGAGAAATCCACAGGCAGCTCACTGATTCTCATTCCCTCATACAGATACTGGAGGCCAGAGGCAGCGAAGCAGAGAGAGAAAAAAGACATGGAAGTGAGGATCACAGTGGAAAAGAGACAAAAAAAGAGGAATATTTCAATGGGAGGTCTGGGAATTGGAATTCCCGTGAGCTCTTGTATAGCAGTTGCAGCAACATTTCCTTCCTATGTTACGACAAACTTACATCATCTCAATATCTGAGCTGACACACAGGAACCACCCCAATAAAAAAATGGGTCAGTTGGAAACACAAAGATTTCTTTGGCTCTTTCCTTCGTAATCACCCAGGTTGCATCTACCATGTCAGGGTTGACTAAACAATACTCACAGAAACACAAAACATGAAACATGTGGTACAGAGATCTATTTCTACAGGAGATAATAGGTGGTATTTTTGCCTGAATCCTCTTTCAATTTTGGAGGATGGTTGATATCTGCAGGGACACAAACAACCACCAACATTCATTAACCTACTCTGATATTAATGCTTTTTGACAATTGAAAGACATTGGAAAATGCATGCACTACTCAACACAAAAATCTGTTTGTCAGCATATCGGTTTGCTCCAAAAACCAGTGATATAGCCCGTATACAGTACTTAACTGTTTCTAAATATTCTTGAGTAGTTACAAAGTTATTTGTGTGTGTACTATATGTGCAAAACAAAGCATGCATACTCATTTAGTTCTCATTGTGCACGCAAAGGAAGGTTTAGTCCTAAAAAAGCACTACAGACCAAGTGACGTCTCTCTGCACACATTTAAGGACACCCAAATGTATGCATATTTTAATAAATTCAAGCTGGAAAAAAATTATTTTTAATAATCTGATCTTGGCATGAATATTAGATAAAAAATATAGCTGGTTGTAATTTTGATGCAGGAGAACAGTAAATAAAAAAAAACACTACCTGCTGCGCTGGTGGTTTCACCAAAAATAAGGACAGTGATAGCACATGAGATGAAATTGGTTGTGAGAGTAGATCCTCCCTGAGACAGGCTGGTATTGTTCTTACAGTTTTTAATGTCTTTCAAGTGCCTTTATCTTATCAGGACCTACCACTCACTGTTTGAAAATATTTTCCCAGACCTTTTTGATCATCTCAGCTCCCGCTGTGTTTCTGGCTACAGAGAGGACAACTGCAGCCTGATGCAAAAATAGGTACAAATTCCTCCCATCTGCTAGGCTTGATGGCTGTGTTTTGTTGTCTGTATGCATCTGCTTCATGAATCAAGTGCAGAAATAAAGCAGATTGAAAAAAAGAAGAATACTCCCTTTCTCCATGAATTCTCAAAGAAGTGTCTCATTAAGTGGAATGTTTCTACTTTTTTATTTTAAACTTTCTATGATATTGTTTTTTTTATGTAACCAAAAGTCTAACAAGGAGCAGGCAAATTAGGTTAGGCACTAGCCAGAGCAGTTCTGTATCTGTTGACACAGGACACTTGTCCCTATATAAATGAACTAAGAAATTAAATTAAATGAGAGCATCAGACATTTGAAACTTTATGCAGATTTTAAAACACAGTGGGAAAAATAATCTGTTTAACCATTTTATTTTGGAGATGAAAAACAATGATGTTAAAAATGTTTCGGATTATAAAAGTACACAGTGGGGCATAAATGTATTTAGGAGCCATCAATTGGTCAAGTTATCCCATTCAAAAAGATGAAAGAGGTCTGAAATTTCCATCATGGATACACTTCAACTGTGAGTGACAGAATGTAAAAGAAAAATCCCGAAAATCACATTGTATGATTTTCAAAGAATTTATTTGTATAATGGTGCAGAAAATAAGTATTTAGCACCTACAACCAAGCAATAATTAAGGCCCTCACAGACCTGTTACTTCTTCTTTAGGAAGCTCTCCTATCTTCCACTAGTTACCTGTGTTAATAGCACCTGTTTGAACTCGTTATCTGTGTAAAAGATACCTATCCACACCTTCAGTCAGACTCCAACCTCCACCATGGCCAAGACCAAAAAGCTGTCCAAGGACATCAGGGACAAGATTGTACAGCTGCACAAGACTGTGATGAGCCAATCTACAATAGGCAAGCAGCTTGGTGAGAAGAGATCAACTGTTGGAGCAATTATTAGAAAATTGAATAAATACAAGATCACTGACAAACTCCCTTGACCTGGGGCTCCATGCGAGATCTCGCTGTGTGGCGTACAAATGATCTTAAGAATGGTGAGAGAACAGCCCCAGAACTAAACGGGGGGAACTTGTCAATAACCCACATTCACAAAGGTTACTATAAGTAACACACTACGTCGTCATGGATTAAAAACCTGCAGTATTTCTGCTTAAGTCAGCACATCTCTAGGGCTGTCTAAAGTTTGCCAGAGAACATCTGGATGATCCAGAGGAGGATTGGGAAAATGTCATGTGGTCAGATGTCAGAAGTCATTTGAGTGCCTGGTTCTCTGCTAGCTCAATAACCCTCCTGGCCCACCTCCTGGACCCCCTGCAGTTTGCCTACAGAGCCAACAAGTCTGTAGACGATGCCATCAACATGGCCCTACACGTCATCCTGCAGCATCTGGACTCCCCAGGAACCTATGTCAGGATCCTGTTTTTTGGACTTCAGCTCTGCCTTGAACAACATCCTTCCAGACCTCCTCCAAGGCAAGCTGTCCCAGATAAACATGCCTGATCCCATCTGCAGGTGGATTACTGACTTCCTGACTAACAGGAAGTAGCATGTGAGACTGGGGTAGAATGTCTCGGACTCCTGGACAATCGGCACCGGCTCCTTCTCACCCTGGACACAGTCCAGAATCTTCTTATTCTTTGATTCTGATCTGGATGATCCAGAGGAGGATTGAGAAAATGTCATGTGGTCAGAGGAGACCAAAATACAACTATTTGGTATAAATGCCACTAGCCGTGTTTGAAGGACTAAGAATGCTGAGTTACATCCCAAGAACACCATACCCATTGTGAAGAATGGAGGTGGAGACATTATGCTTTGGGGCTGCTGTGCTGCAAGGGGGACAGGATGACTAATCCCTATTAAGGAAAGGATGAATGGGGCCATGTATCGTGAAAATTTGGGCAGAAACTTCCTTCCATCAGTGAAAGCATTGAATATGAAACGTGGCTGGATCGTCCAGCATGACAATGATCCCAAATGCACCGCATGGGCAACGAAGGACTGGCTACGTAAAAAGCATTTCAAGGTTCTGGAGTGGCCTAGTCAGTCTCCAGACCTCAATCCAATAGAGAATCTGTGGAAGGAGTTGAAAGTCCGTGTTGCCCAGCAACAGCCCCAAAACATCCCAGCTCTAGAGAAGATCTCCATGGAAGAATGGGCCAAAATACCAGGTACAATGTGTACAAACCTGGTGAAGACATACAGGAAACGTTTGATCTCTGTCATTGCCAACCAAAGTTGCTTTACAAAGGATTGAAATTAACTTTTGTTATTGGCCAAATACTTATTTTCTGCACCAATATACCTATAACCGTTGTGAAACTGAAGAATTGTGTGTCAAACCAGGTGGTCAGCAGCAGAGGAGCACCACAGTGGACAGTACTCTCACTGTTCCTTTTCAATCTGTACACCTCAGACTTCCAGTACAAATCAGAGACCTGTCATTTGCAGAAATACTCAGATGACTCTGTAATTGTCGGGTGTATCAGAGATTGACAAGAAGCTGAATACAGAGAGCTGATGGACTGCTTTGTTACATGGTTTGGAAACAATCGTCTTACTTTGGATTTGAATAAAACAAAGGAGATGATTGTAGATTTCAGAAGAAACAGGGATAAGTCAAACACTGTTCCCATCATGGGAGAAGAAGTGGAGGTGGTTGAGGAGTATAAATACCTCAGAGTTCACCTTGACAACAGACTGGACTAGAGATTGAACAGTGAAACCGTCTACAAGAAGTGACAGAGCAGACTGTACTTCTTGAGGAAGCTTAGGTCTACAAGTCTATTGTGGAGAGTGTAATCACTTCAGCCATCATCTGTTAGGGTAGCAGCATCAGAGCCAGTGACTTAAACAGGCTCAACAACCTGATGAAGAAGGCTGATTCTGTTCTTGGCTCTACTGTAGAAACCACTGGAGATGATGATGCAAAGAAAGATTCTTTATAAAATAAAAAAAATGATGGACAACCCTGAGCATCCTCTTGTGTCTTCAGTTGGAGGCTTCTTCAGTTTTACTGCAACACAGACCGCTACAGGAAATCTTTCCTGCCCACAGCCATCATTATCTACAACAACTCCTTAAAGAATTAATTATATAAACAACAACACCTAATTTCCCTCTGGGATCAATAACATATTTTTGAATTGAATTGAATATAAATTCTTTAAAAATCTTTTTCACATTCTGTCTCTCACAGTTCAGGTGTAGGTATGAAGAAAATTACAGATCTCTCTAATCTTTTTAAGTGGGAAAAGTTGAACAATCTGTGGCTGCCAAATACTTTTTTGCCCCACTGTATGTGTAAAGATATAGCGTAGTCACTTGTAATTGGATCATAAAAAAGCACTCATGCGCAGTTACATCCTTTTTAATTTCAGTTAATTAATGAAAAAGGGTCTATAATCTATGGCAGGGGATTGACTTTTCGTTCACTCACAATCCTCCACTCTCTTTTTTTCCCATGTAATCTATTTGCTCTTACAGTTTTAAATATAAATCTATATAAATCTAGAAGTGCTTCCCCCGATAGGCATACATAGTTGTTAATTTAATAGAGGGCAAACTGCTATAGCACAGTTAGATGCTATTTGTTTCATAGGGCTATTTCAGAAGCAGATCTTCCTTTATCTCAGAATTCAAAGGTCTCACAAAATCAGGTTTGCACACATTTAAGACCTACAAATAGCTTCAGAAATTTCCCAATCGATGTACAATGTATATATAAATAAAATAATACAACATTTCCACTACTAGCTCAAAAGTCAAGTCAGCACATTAACACTTAACTTAGCTGAGTCTAAGAAAGCATTTCTTAACCTACCGAACTGTTCTGGCACTGTACGCTGGAGCTGTTGAAGCGAAGGGCGGTGACTCGATGGCTGACCCCCTGGATGTGGAGGACACATTCATAGCCTCGCTGGCCAGACTGGGGCTGTGGCAGGTTCTTGGCCTTTAGGGTGATTGGCTTCACCTCCCCTGCTGGGATCAGAATCTCCTCAGAGGGCACCAGCTGGGGACAGTCCTGGAGGGGGCACAGAGCAGAAGAGTGTCAGCAAAACAGAAGGAGGAAATTGCATTTTGGTTTGAAGGTCACAAGCAAGGGGAGAGAAATCACACTGTCATGTAGGTGTCATGAATAAGAAGATATTAAAAAAAGTGCAGCTGAAGTGGAGTGTCATTTTCAGTTTAAAGTAGAAGTAGTACAATCAAATCTCTAAGTGTATGCAAAGCCAGAATCTAAGAAAAACACACAGGCATGTTTCAAGCTGCTTCCATCTCAGATGACTGACGTGGTCAGAGTGACATTGCTAAGAAGTGTTAAACTCGGTCACTCTGAGGATAATGGACTGTTAATTGGTGTTGCAGAGAACAAGAGCTCTGAATGAGAGGCCGCATTTTGGAAAAATAAAGGAGCTTCGACGGCTGTCTTTCTGAAGACATGCCCGGAGGCTAAATGAGAGCTGCAATACAGAGTGCGATGCAAGCAGAAAGAAATTGAGATGGGCTCTGTGTGTGGAGAAAACACAGGAATAGAGAATTTATCTTCCTTAAGTCTGAGTGTTCCACCAACCTCAGAGGTGTTGACTCGTCCCTCTTGGAAGGAGCAGCTGGAGGGGTCATGGGTACACAAGTTGCGGTATTTGCACCAGTGACAGCGGAAGGCACTGTTCACACATGACAGACACCTGCGTGAAGACAAAAGCACACGCACGCACGCACACGCACACACAGAATTGGTGAGCAGTTCACAGTCAAGATGGGACAGACAGCTTGCCAAAGTGGGGGAAGTTTCACAAAGGAAATGAGTTCATGTCCCAGGTGGGCACATGCTGTTGTTGGGCCCTTGTGGCTGGCACAGTACCCGACCACTGCAGGACCCAGCTCTGCTTGCAAAAATTTTGTGCTGCCATACATTTATTCTGCATGTCTGATTTAATATTAGTCCTCATAACAACAATCAGAGTGGGAGGAGCCAAGACAGAGAAGAAAACTTCGATTAATGAGGACAAATAAAACATTGGGTCAGCTAGATCCTGCAATTAATATTAGCCCTGCAGTGTTTGACTGGTTTTGTATAATCATGTACATGCAAGTATTTTTGAATGCCCACTATGTACATCCACTTGCATCATATTGAAGGACAAAAGTGCAATAACTCAACAAATCAAGTGGGTGTTAAAGTAATATCTACATATGTGATAACCTAAATGAAATAAGATATACTTACACTAAAATGAGTGAATACATATATTCATAAAAATATCAAAATCTTTAAATGAATTATCAAGCAAAATTATGTATGAATGTAAATGTACAAAAAGACTGTGGTTTTTTTAAAATCACAATACAAGTATCAAAACCCAATAGCTAACCTGCTTTTCTGCATGTGAAAATGTAAATTAATTTCTTTAAATATAGTCACACATTCACACACACACACACACACACACACATATACATATATATATACACACACACATATATATATATATATATATATAAATAAACTCAGCAAAAAAAGAAACGTCCCCTTTTCAGGACTGTGTATTTCAACAATACTTTAAAAATCCAAATAACTTTACAGATCTTCATTGTAAAGGGTGTAAACAATGTTTTCCATGCATGTTGAATTAACCATAATCAATTAATTAACATGCACCTGTGGAATGGTTGTTAAGACCTTAACAGCTTACAGAAAGTAGGCATTTAAGGTCACAGTTCTAAAAACGCAGGACACTAAAGAGACTTGTCTACCGACTGTGAAAAACACCCAAAGAAAGATGCCCAGGGTCCCGGCTCATCTGCGTGAACGTGCTTTAGGCATGCTGCAGGGAGGCATGAGGACTGCTGATGTGGCTAGGCCAATAAATTGCCATGTCCGCACTGTAAGACGGCTAGGACAGCGCTACAGGGAGACAGGAAGGACAGCTGATCATCCTCGCAGCGGAAGACCACGTGTAACAACACCTGCACAGGATCGGTACATCCGAATTTCACACCTGCGTGACAGGTACAGGATGGCCACAACAACTGCCCGAGTCACACCAGGAACACACAATCCCTCCATTAGTGCTCAGACTGTCCGCAATAGGCTGAGAGAGGCTTGACTGAGAGCTTGTAGGCCTGTTGTAAGGCAGGTCCTTACCAGACATCACCAGCAACAACGCCACCTATGGGCACAAAGCCACCTTCGCTGGACCAGACAGGAGTGGCAAAAAGTGCTCTTCACTGATGAGTCACGGTTTTGTCTCACCAGGGGTGATGGACGGATTCGTGTTTATCGTCGAAGGAATGACCGTTACACCGAGGCCTGTACCCTGGAGCGGGATAGATTTGGAGGTGGGGGGTCCGTTATGGTCTGGGGCGGTATATCACATCACCATCGGACTGAGCTTGTTGTCATTGCAGGCAATCTCAATGCCTTGCGGTACAGGGAAGACATCCTCCTCCCTCATGTGGTACCCTTTATGCATGCTCATCCGGACATGATCCTCCAGCAGGACAATGCCACCAGCCATACTGCTCGTTCTGTGCGTGAGTTTCTGCATGAGAGCAATGTCAGTATTCTGCCATGGCCAGCGAAGAGCCCGGATCTCAATCCCATTGAGCACGTCTGGGACCTGTTGGATCGCAGGGTGAGGGCTAGGGCCATTCCCCCCAGAAATGTCCAGGAACTTGCAAGTGCCTTGGTGGAAGAGTGGGTAACATCTCACAGCAAGAACTGACAAATCTGGTCCAGTCCATGAGGAGGAGATGCACTGCAGTACTTCAAGCAGCTGGTGGTCACACCAGATACTGACTGGTACTTTGATTTTGAGCCTCCCTTCATTCAAGGACACATTATTCTATTTCTGTTAGTCACATGTCTGTGAAACATTTTTAGTTTATGTCTTATGGTGTTGACTCTTTTAGTGTTCATACAAATATTTACACACATTAAGTTTACTGAAAGTAAAAACAGTTGAAAGTCAGAGGACGTTTCTTTTTTTTGATGAGTTTATATATAAATAATTTATTATGGGAAGAGAAGTTTCCCACATTTTTCTAGCCCTATGTATTAACAGAATTCACCCCCTGATTAAATTGTGCATTAACGTTGATTTGCCAAATTTCTTTGTTCGGCTTTAGAAGCCATATCCTCACTCCAATAGAACCTGTCTGACATGATGTTGTCTAAACAGTCCTAAAAAGCAACACTGCATGGCTCAATCCATAAAACTTACATGAGGGTCACTGACATCTATATTCTAAGGGGTGCAAAACTAAAGGGCAACGCACATCAGCAGTATCATGTGCATCACAAAGCTAGCCTCATTCTTTTTTTGTCATATTCACACAGCCCTCACCAGCTGTGTAGTCAGCCGCTCACACTCCAAAGCGTGGTGTCCAGAGATCCTATTAAGGGGCGTTTTAAAAGCTATCCAAAGCTGGAGTCCAGTATCATGCTGTGTCTCAGTGAACTTCAGAACAACGGATCTAATATGTGCTAAGGCACGTCTTGACACAGGATTTGACAAGACACACCGCAAAACCTTCCATGTACATTCCCCTAAATGTTTTTGGACTCTGCAGTAAGAGTTATCATCTGTAAGAAAAGAACCCAAAAACAAAAAAAAACTACAATGGAACTGTCGTGAACCTTCTCAGGTTCCCAAAATCCCTTCAAGAGTGATTGAAGACTTATAAGGAGACCCGCAGAAGAAACCAGAACAAAATCTTAAGCATTACCAACCTCAGTTAAAATCATTGTTTGGGATTTTACAATAGAAATGCATCTATGGGAAAATTCCAGGGTAAAAACCACTGCTAACCAAAATGAGCACAACAGCCTGTTTTGTATTTCCTAAAAACATCTAAATGATCCCAAAGACTTTGGGGAAAATATTTTGTGGACTGACAATACAAAAGAGGACCATTTCAGAAGATATGCATCAAATTACATCTGGTTTATAACTAACACAACATTTCAGCAAAAGAAAATCATTCCGTCAAATTACATGGTTGTAATGTGATGGCCTGACATTGTTTTACTGCTTAGGACATAAATTACTTACCATAATGGACAAGAAAATGACTTCTGCTTCATACCTGAAAATACTCAAGAAAAATATGAAATTCTTACTATAAGCTCATGACCACTTGAGTTGTGTAGCAGGACACTAATCCAAAGCATCAATCTCTAGCTGTCTCAAAAAATATGAAGGTTTTGGAGTGGCCTAGTAAAAGTATTGACTGAAATCTGATTCTCTCTTTTTGTGACTTGGATTCATCCTTTCATCCCCAGTGTTAAGTAATATGCTTCTTTTTTTATTTCTTTTTTTTACGTGTCCTGTCTGGCAGTGTGCTGTGTCTGAGTACCAAGTAGAAGCCCAACAGATTTACTTTCACAAGTGTAGCATTTACGCTTTTGATATAGTACTCCGCTTGATATATATATATATATATATATATATATATATATATATATATATATATATATATGTGTGTGTGTGTGTGTGTGTAAAAAATCTTTATTAGAAATTGTTGTGTTTTTTTCTGATATTATGGAACAGATACGGAATATAAAGGGAAAAAAGAAATAAGATGAGGAGAGGTAGGAAAAAAAGTTAAGAGGGAGAGGGTAAGTTGAAGATACAAGAGAGGGAGGGGAACAAAGAAAACACAAGAAAACATCCCAGTCTGCCTTCATACCCGCAGGACACCAGGGAGAGGGAAAAAAAACAACACCGGACAAAACAAATCAAATAATGCAAACCGAAAACTACATAACTAGAGCCCACAAATAGATATATAAATACAACAACAGCGTCACAGAAAAGGTCATGTTCCTATTTATTACAAGATTTAGTAATGGTAACCTAAGCCCAAGAATGCATCTGTAAACACATGAATCCCCACACCTGTGTGTGTGTGCGCGCGTGTGTTTGGGTGTGTGTGTGTGTGTATGAGCATGCTGGTGCATATAAGATTTGTCCATACGAGTGTTCAACAGATGGTGTGAGGAGCCATCCATCTGCCTCCCAGGAATCGATGCAGACACGAAAAAGATCGGAGCCATAGCCATCCAAAGTATCCTCAGAGCACAGGAGCCCCAGGCAGAACAAGGCAGGGCTGACCGCACCCCCCAACAGAGGAGCAGGGGAGAGCCCAGGGGAACACAGCTACAATGCAGGGGCCCAGTTGGCTGCAGCGACAAGCCCATGGGCTCCGCCGGCAACCGGCTACGCCAGGGCAGATCCACCCATGGCCCGGAGACCCGAGGGGGCCCCACCCCCCCAGCAGGGCCGCGGAGGCCATGGCCAGCCGATAGCCGACATGCTCTGCCACCGCCACCCCAGGCTAATCCCCACATCCCAATGGCCCCCCCGCCCCAGGTCGGGGCACCACACCAATAGTCCCAGCAGAGGGACGGCATCCCCAGGCCAAGACCAGCCAGAACCCGGACACCAAGCTCAACCAGCTCCCGGATCTCAATCCCGCACACCGCAGAGCACCAAGACCAAGCATCCAACCAAGGTCAATCAAACCCACCAATCAAATGACCAAGCCCGAAACATACAGAATAGGAGATGGAGTGAAGAGGCCGGGTCCAAACCCCACCGAGCCACCCGACAGCTACCACAAAACAATGCCCAAACCGGCCCCTCCCAAAGAGGCATCCCGGTCAATGGCGCCGAAAGGAGAACATCGGCCCGAAACACCGGCCAACCGATATCCCGATCCACCCAGGCCAAGTCCTATTTTTCTTAAGAAACATACGAGTTTTGGCTGGAACAGGTTATTAAGTGTGTTATGCAGAAATGATGGTAGGGACAAAAAATGCTGTTGTTGTCAAGCAAAACAGAAACTGCAGTAACAGATTTAATTTAAGTATAACCTAATCAAATAAAGCCATGGATTATCTGTGTACATCATCAACAAACATTTACCAAAGCTGCAATCATAAAAATATACTAACATATAAAGTTAAAAACATTTACAATTTGAATGTTGCAATAGCAAAGTCATCTATTCTTAATTGACTGTGATTGCATTTGCCACATTGCGTATTTATTAAGTTGTTCAACAAGCACGTTTTAGTGTTCGTTTGCTTTCATTCTCACTGACAAGGTTGAGTTAGGCACACTTGCTTGTTGTTAAATATTTATTAGTGAAAAAGCATGGGAGGAACTTCTGGCAAGCAGGCTAGGCTGGAATAATAGGATATTTTCACCTTCAGGCAAACAGAGCCGAACATGTGTGTAAAAGGGACGGAAAGGGGGAGCAGGACTCAGCATCAAGGCATGCAAAGATGAGTCTGTGCCCTTTTCAAGTGTATGCATTTGCGTCTCAGCTTTTGAGTGTGTGTGACTGTGTGTATGAGTGTGTTTGTCACTGCTGGTTAAACGCGCTGATGTTAGAGAGCTGGTTATTCCATTCTGTGTCACCCTGATAGGGTTTTTGGGCTGCAGGAGGAAAAAAGGAAGAAGAGAGAGACTCAAAGTAACACTGCCCAGTGGCTAAATCATTTTGTTTTAATGTCAAGGGGTTAGTCAAAGGATAATATGACACGCAATCATTCCTGCAGCACTGCTCCACCAGCCTTACTCTACTGCCTCATATTTCCATTTCACCAAGTCAGATAGGCCTTTGGATCTTGTACAAACAGTCTGCCTCAGTGGAATAAAGCGAACAATTGCAAAGGCAGCGCCGACACTGAGATCTCCGAAACCAGGGATTCAACACAACATCAATCAATCAGGGACAGACACAGCATGAAAATGGGCGTAAAATTCCTTCTGAAGACCTGTTACACCGAGAGCTGTGGGTATTGTACATCAGCATGTTTGAGAAAGAAAGCTTCACTAGCACAACAATGAAGAAACAATGGGGTATATGGAGCAGGAAGAGATCATACTACATTTGTTTTACTGAGGTTATTTTTAGAGGACTGACAGGACAAGGTGAAGACCAAACTGAAACTAGATCCCAGAGCATTGATTCAGTGCTTTTCAGTGGCATGTTTGGGACACTGTTTTTGGAAAGGGATTGAAATAGAGGGTAATACTCACAGCTGGTGGACACTACAGTTGTAAAACTTGATCTCAGTGCTGATGAGCATCTGACCAGTCTCCTTAGAGTTAAGCCTCAGCTCAACACCTGACCAGTCTGAAAGAGAGCAGACAACAGATCATAATTTTAATGAGTCACAGTAAGTGTGGAATTTTGGAACATTTTATAAAAGGCTAGTTTGTAACTGCAGACTTCATTAAATGTAAGACTTAGTCTGTGACTATTTGGTTTTTTATTTGTTTCCACATAAGATATTAGGAAAAAGGATTTATGTGAGTCTGAGCCTCTTATTTTCAAGTGTGTCTGTTACCCTTATTTTGAGAGCATAAGTAAAATAATTTCAATTGTGCTAAAAGCACAGGAGTAGTCCCAAGTTAAGTAGGTCCTTAACTTTTGTTTCAATTTCCCCTACAAACTCTAATTATGTAGATTGTGTGAGTATTTCTTTTCCTCTTAGGGGCACCAATGGCATATTTAAAGTTAATGGTTGCCATGGTGATTCCTGCCTTTTCGGTCATTCATTTATCTCCGAGAAACAATCAAAATGACACAGTACGCAATGGATCAAACAAATGAGTGCTGCTCAAAACGCGTTTGGAACCATGAACAGCAGAAGGTCTAATGCTCGCTCATGGTGATTTCCTTATATCTATTTTTTTCTAGTTATGTTTGTCTCGACTCAAAAGAGGGTTAGTGCTCAAAATACATTTGAGTCAAAGGATGAAATATTCTAACTCCCTGCTCTCTGAGGGGGTTTGATACAAAACTATAATTTCTACAGCAATGACTAACACAATGTCTAAAAGTGGACAACACAACACAAGTACATAAAAAAACGTGTTTGTGGCAAAATGTGTGGCCGTGAAGGTGAGTTGGGTGGATTTTTTGATTGCTAATTTTCTGAAAACTTTATTTTGCTAAAACTATAAATTTGGGTAAACCATCTGAGTTATGAAAAAACATTTTCAACAATAAAGAGACAACTTATTTGTCTACAATCCAAAATCTGACCCTCTTCTCTAGATGGACGTATAATGACACAGCAAGACCTCAGATTCAGGCCGGTTTTGATAATTCTGAAGGACTTTTATCGTGTTGTTTCCAGCTCATACGTTAAATTCCTTACAACCATTGTTATGGCAGGAACTAATAAATCTAAAAATCACAGCTTTAAACGGAATTGCTTGACAAGATGTACATTTTATTACCTGCATTATAATGAGTTTTTCTGTGCCCCTATAGCTCATAACCATTATTATCGGCTTCATAAATATGTGGATGTTTGTATGAGCCTGAATATCAGATGACATTCACTGTGTGGGAGGATTCAGTAACCCTCAGTGCTCTGTTCTCTCTATAGAACCTGTTGGGAATCAGGATTTGTTTCACACAAGTCTAAACAGCAACCTGATGGCACAATTCTAACACTAAACATTACTCTCTAAGGATCTGTCAAGAAGATATGACGGCACTAAACCTCCTTTCTGAGCTTCTCCCGTCATGGAAAAGAGGTCCAGTTATTTTCTTTAATGAGTGCAGTGTCCTCACAGTTTTCCACTGACCTCTCTGTCAGCCCTACTTTAGAGAATTTTCCTCGAATTTCTGCCCTGTTCTTTATTATGCATTCCTTTGTCTCCTTTTTGGTCTCATTTCTTGATCTCTGTTCCTCTACTCTTGTCACATGTCCCCTCAGGTCATCGCCGCTGCACAATCAGTGTTGTCATGCAGTTTCTGTAAAGACTCAAAAGGGACAGAAGACGGAGAGGGGTCCCCATTGGAATGGATTGGGCTGGGGGTAAAAGGGGAATGGCAGCATAAACAGTCGGATGGATAGCTGGTTGGATGATGGTGGGACTTAACAGGACTGGCTGACATTTACCTGAGGGAGAACACTTATATTGGAGCCCGTTGCACCATCTCTGCTGGGAGCTCGGGGCAAACAGGGCTGTCATTTACTCAAAGGAGAGAAGGAAAGGGGGGGGGGGGTCACCATATTCCCTCTAACACACAGTGATTTGCACAATCTGATTATGATCTATTATTCAGTGTGTCTACTTTTTCACAGTATAGATAGATGGACTTTAAAAATCAGAATATTACTGTTGAATAACTTGTCAGAGCTCCTGGAATAACTCTATTTTATATGTTTATTTAGAGTGTCTAAAAGAATCTGGAGACTTTCACGCTAAGAACATACTTTACAGTCCTATCTTTGTTGGAAGTCTAAAAGCTTTTGTTTTGCTTTGATGCATAACAACAATTCATGCTACAGTCCCCCTTACTAAGTATTGTTAAAGTGTTGGGTCATTTTTAAAGGTTTTGTTACTTGAAAGGTCATTTGGGGTCACTGATAATAGTAATGCACCTCTTTTGTTCTGTTGCCTTTAACTGTGCTATGAACAAAACTTGTTAGTCCATCCATGTTAGCCAAATGACACTGAACTCCTTTTACAACCTTCAGGCAGACCAGAGGGCAGAGAATCCTAACCTGATCCCTTCAGCCAGTCTTGTATCTAGAACACTTCTCAACAAGACAGTTTACCTCTAATCCGTGAGTTTTTGTCAAATGTAAAGCCCCTAGCTTTGGCTAAAGTTCTGGATTCCTAAAGATGGAACTGTGTGAGCGACCAAATGAACAATCAATGCAAAGCTGAAAAAATTACAAGCATGGAAATGGTAAAAAAGTAAAAAAAGAGGGACATTCATTACATTGTAGATGTTTTGGATCTACAGGGGAACCTAACAGTACTATACATAAATAGAAAACATCACTGCACAACGCTAAAATGGATTAATGTGTTGTTAGAAAGACGACAACATCCATACTGGCAACCGATTTGCCCAGATTAAAGTCTAGGTCAGTAATCTTTCAGTAGAACTGGAAAACAGAAGTTTGAGTCATGGTGAACTAAAAGCATTTACAGCCAGTTTAAGTTTTTACAAGGAAAGAGCTCTTCATTTTACAGCACGAGGGCTCTGCCTGAGACCTTAGGCCCTAATATTAATATTATGTAAAAATGTTGGAGATGAAGACATTTTCAAACAATAGACAGAACACAACACCAGGATATGGGTAGTCTAAGCAGGGTACTTTATTTTAGATTTAATAGCACTTGTTGATATTAATACTATTTTTAACAATAGCCTACTGTAAATGCAGACAGCGTTGTCAACCAATGGGAAATTTTGACTTTTAGCAATAAATAAATAAATAAGTAAATAAACGTTTTATATCTACCTTGGTCAGTCGGTATGAGCGGGACATCCTTCGCAGCAGGGGACACACACAGTATCTGGTTGCCATTTACTTGCCCCTCAATCTCTGTCAAGTTGCCAAAGGAGCAGGTGATGCCCACAGAAAGGTCTGGAACATCGCTCACCTTCACCAGCAGCTGCACATGGAACAGAGAAACAGCTCATTACTTAAGTGACCAATTTGGAAACAGCATTTTGGTCGCTGATCAAATCTGCTGAAAACATATTCACACATATTAGGAGACCTATTTATCAATAAGTATTAAGGAAATACAGAATTTTGTTATAACAAAACCAGCTACTGTGAAGGTAATGTGACTGGTCAAGTGACAAGAAGGTCTGAGCAGAAACTTTGAAGAAATGTACCAGCTTCAGAGCAGCAGTGCAAGCTTTAAAAAAAGAAGGATAAAAAAGAACACAGTGCTGTTGGCAAAACTGCCAATATGCTTTGCCAAATATTATTTCTGGGGCTTAAAAGCATGCGCATCAGAAAATAAAACTAGATTTATATCCTACAACTCCATTTGCCTGGAGAAGACATTATTTCAGAGGAACACACTGATAATAAGAAGAAATACCTTTGGTAAACTAAAGAAAAAGAGAAACTCTGACTGTGAATCAATTTTATTTACTTCTTTCTATTCTATACCCCTATGAATTGATGAGTTGGAAGAGAAGAAGAAAGAAAAAAAGCATAATAACGTTATTTCATTTACAATAAAACTTGCACATATGCACATTCAGGCGTTTAAAGTCCCCCTCTGGAGAGCAGTGACACAGGGGCTGGACTTTTCAGCAGCTCCATCTATAAATAAATGCATTCAGCACAGGGTGTGTGATCTGTCTCTCCAGCCAAGAAAGGCAGTGTGGATAATTATCACCATGGCATTTCACAGTCTCGTTTTATTAGTTGTTATTTTTGGGCCATAGCTCTTGAAGTTTTTCATTGTTTTATCTGCCTCTTCCTAAACACCACGGGGCTGCTGGGATGGGCGAGGCAGCTGAGCAGTCTAACTGCAAATCTTTTCATGAAAACTACTTCGGCAGAGGATCACACTGCCTCCATCGTTAACTGCCTTACTCCGTCGCCCGTTGAGAGGAGGGATGATTTCTCTTTTTTTGCTGAGGACCTCTTGTCTTCCCCCTGTTTTACTTTGCCCATGTTTGTGTTGCTTCGCTGTGAGGTGTCAGAAGAGATCCTTGATTACAGCAATCACAGCAATCAATGTCTTTTGTTCAATTTCGGATTTCCCGAGGAACCTCTCACATTAATTAGCTCTCATCATCGTCACACATGTACACACATATACAGTTAAACACTCAAAAATTTGTTCATGCACACTTTACACACAAAGTGACAGAAAGTAAGCATGTGTCGGAGTGTTAAGCTACTGCTCTTTTTTGTTCTGCTGCCTTCCATGATGATGCTGGTGGTGGGTGTTTCTTGCAGCTTGGCAGCAACTGACGTAATTGGTGGCAGATCTTTAGCAAGCATAATCCCCCCCCCCCCCCCCCCCCACTATTGTTTCTCTATCTGTCCTGAAACCAATATGAGGAGTCTGTGTTGTCATGGAGATGGGTGTTTACCCCTCTGGGATTTGGGAACTGGCTGAATTTGCTCTGATTGGTTAGGTGAGATGACCCTGCAGCAGGTGTGGCTGACAGGTAGTAAATGACTAATAGAGAAAACTGGCATTCCGCAAATTGGCCAGCAGGGTAATGTCAGCAGAGTGTAATTACAATGACATGAAGAAAAGGATGATGCAATGTCTATTTTAAGCTAGGGCTTGGAACTTGGGCAATGGAGCTGCATTCAAGGGTATGAAAACAGCTATAGGCCAGGCAAATTTATTAGCTACACCTTGCCAGGACCAGGTTGGACCCCATTTTTCTTTCAGAACTACCTTAAATCTCTGTGGCATAGATTTAATGAGGGGCCAGAAGAATTCTTGACATTTTGATCCATACTGACAAGATAGCATCACACAACCTTTGCAGATTTTTTGGCGCCACAACCCCAATGCTAATCTCTTGTCCCACCTCTCGACAAAGACTGGTGGACCAAGAACTACACAAATACATAACAACAACTAGCGTAAGTCACTGATACAGTGTAGCCGACTGTTTCAAGATTTAACGTCTTGTGCGCTCAGAGATCATACTCTGCATTGCTTTAGTTATTTAAATAAATGTTGACTTTCAACCCTCTTGAAATAGTCTGCCCATTTTCGTCTGACTTTTCTCGCTTTACTGGATATTTTCTGTTTTTTGGACGATTCTCTGAAAACCCAGGAGATGTGTACGAAACACCAGCAGTTCCTGAAAAGTTCAGAGCACCCCGTTTGACATCAACAACTGTGTCACTTAAATCCCCTTTTCTGCCCAAATCTGATGCTCGGTTTAAACTTTAGCAAATTTTCTTTATAACATTTAGATGGCTGATTCACTATTTGTGTATCCATCCATCCATCCATCCATCCATCCATCCATCCATCCGTGGAAATTAGGCCAATCAGGGACATCTAGATCTCCCTCTCCCCAGCGACAACTTCCAGCTCATTCTGGGGCAACCCAAAGGCGTTACCAGCCCAGAAGGGATATGTAGTCAATCTAGAATAAGATGGGTCTTGCCCATGAGCTCCTACCAATGGGATGTGACCAAATATCATCCAAAGGGAGGCATCAATTAAGCATTTTGGTCAGATGCCAGATGCCAACCTCAAATGACTCATTTTGATGTGGAGAAGCAATTGCTCTACTTGGTGCTCCCCCCGGATGATGGTGCCACCTGATGATGGAAAGATATTGCCATAGCTCATGAAAAAGAAACCAAAGTACTTGAACTTCTCTGCTTGAGGCAGAGACTGACCCCTTGACCTGGAGGAACAAATCTATCCTTTTATTATGACCTAGCTCCAAGTAATGTTTATAGAGATGTGATCATTTCTTTAAACTTATTGAACAAGCCAATCTCTCTGCTTTTTATCAAACAAAATTGTAAAAGGAATACAGAAATGTATGAGCTTGTAAATTACTTATTCTGTTTTTCAAGAGCAATGATTCATCAAAGTGTTTGACATTTATACGTGTAACCACCAAGAAAACAGCAAAAGTTAATTAAAGCTATTTGATTTCTAGTGCATGTGCCATGCATTACCCATAAGGATAAAACAAATATTCACAAGCTTTAGCTTTAAAGGGGTACTTATAGTAAAGTTATATCAATGATAGTAAAACTCCACACAAAACCAAGACAGGAGGCAAAAACCTTTAAGCAGAAAGTATGTTGTGTCTGAGGTAGCTCAACAGTATGCTATATAGCATAGTGGCAGCAGATAATGGCATTAAAATTAGCATACTTTGGTTGATATTAAGAGTTTTTTTAACTCCACAGCAAGAGGTTGATGTGTGCTGATTCGAACTGGATATACTGTATTTGGCTAGATGGCTGAGTACCTTGAAGACTGTTTAATGAACAGTTTGGCTCGAATTTGATCACAGATTAGACATTTTCCATAATGTAAATCCTTACTTAAAATACATGGATGGACACACAGACAAATTTATTCTTGGTTTCTAATTTGAATACATTCAGATAATTTTAAAGACCATACGAATAATAAATCTAAGCTACATAACTCCAAGTACATAACTGAATATTTAACTGACACATTTATAAACATGATCACACTAAGAAATTTGAATTTCATCACCTTTTCTGCTTGACCATTTTTTTGGTTTGTACAGGAAGAAACTTAGAATGCGGCCGTGGGTTGTCTAGTGCTAATAGATGGTCCATTTTGGAAGGCTCTGCTGTGTAGTGTCTGAAGATCTAGAAGGGCTTCCCAAGGTAATAGTCACCATCATAAGAGAACTTATCTTTAATCAGTTAGTCAGGGTAAGAAACTAGATAACACAGGTACCAAGGCTATGTTAAAGTGGTGGAACTTTACAGCACTTTACAAACTTGGCCAAAAAGTGCAAGGGAATTTTTTAAAATCTTTAGAAAGTTGCAATGCAGCAACTCGGAGAAGAATGCTTCCTGAGTCCACATAAATGTAACATTTTCTAATATCCAAAAGCTACTGTAAGCAAATCAATCTGTAAACGGCGAGCAGAATATGACCCTTTGTTACATACTTTGGCTTTAAAAAACCCACATTGACAGAGTTCTTACTACAGATAAAAAGCTTTCTCCACAACTTTCAGTGGTGATCTCTGGCCGTTTTGACTCAGCCCATGTTTAAATACTGTACTGTACTCTTCTGAAACCCAGGCAACTTTACCGCCTACACACCCTCCAACGCAAACATGTCTTGGCACAAATATTGACTGCTCCGAAACAAATGAACATATGCATGCCTAAAACACCCACGTAAAGCTCTTAACAAAAAAAACAACAACAAAAAAAAACAACAACAATCTAATGTTTATGCATCAGCCAAAACCAAAACTAAGCTTGGTGGGTTGATTCAAACCTTTCTGCCTCTTTTACATGCATTGATTCAGCTGCACCATTTATATGCACAGTGTATAGGAAATGTGAGTAAACTTACAGGCACGCTAGGTTCTGACACTGCAATGCTGTCGGGATAGACGGAAGCCTTCACACACTGGTTGAGAGAAGCAGCAAAACGATATGGCTCATCTGCACGCTCACACCGATTCCTTTGAGAGCATCTGCATGGGGTAAAGACAGAGAAATTTATTTACCTGCTTGAGACACCGCAATTAACTAAGTAAGACTGAGAAAAAAACTGTGCTTAAGCATTTGAGTTTATTGTAAATGAGAAGGTTGTATTAAAAAAATCTGACAGTATTAGAAGAAAAAGTGGATACTGACTTAAAAAATAATTTCAATTTAACTTAAATTATTGACTCAAGAGGTGTAAATGCAAATACACACCACACTTTTTGAGATTTGTAGAAACAGAAAACGAAAACCATCTTTTGTTTTCCCTCCACTTCACAAATATACTTGACATTTTGTTGGTCTATCACATAAAATCTTAGGTAAATACATTGACATTTATGGCTTGTAACATGACAAAATGTGATCAAGTTCAAGCAGAATGAATAGTTTTGCAATCCACAGACAAGCTATGATGCACCAAGATCTGATCCATCAATCACAGCATAAATTTGCAGACTTAACTAGTGCAAATTGAAAGGTGCTTTCTCGTAAGAGATCTTAATGGCCAGACAGGGTATCAAGTAGCAAATGGCACAGCTACATCCCTCATTAAAACTCTGCCTCTTTCTTCCCATTAAAACTGAGTGCTCCTTCCACACCGTTACACCAAAGGCTCTCTGTCGTCAACCAACCCGGCAGTGTTGGCGTTTGGCTAACTGGCTGACTGGTCAGAGAAGCTTTAATTGGACCCTGATGGGTCAGTCGTTGTCCATGGTGCTAATGTACTTCTGCAAGTGTGTTAGAGTGTATGGGTGTGTGTGTGTGTGTGTGTGTGGTGGTGTGTGTTAGGGCTCGTATCATGCTCCTTAACCACACAGTCTCGCACACAGACTAAGCTACATCTTCATCCCAAACCTCTGTGTGTAATTATGTTGTCAAAAGTTGAAGCAGACTCAGGCACAGCAAAGCTCACACATGAACACACACACACACATAAAGTCATGCACATGTATAAACGCTGTTATGTAGAATATTCCGTTGGGAAACATGGAGAAATGATTGCCTGCTTTATTCTTTCTCTTCTTATGTAATTGATTTTTTGCCTTTAAATCAGACTTTTCTTAAAGTTCTCTCTCCTGTTCAGTGCACAAGCTTGACTCTATCTCTGCTGTACTTAGCTTATGTCTCTCTCCCCATTATCTGTTTACGTCTTTCACTTTTCTCTTTCTCTTTCACAAGTTGAAATTAGTATACCTTTTCTAAGACGAGGTGTTACTCTCCGTGCAACTAGATGCTTTCTTTTTTTACATCCACAATAGCAGCAGAAAATTATACTTAATGTGTTTTCAGGTGTGGGCTGTGGCACCATGTTTTATGCATGTCTCCAAGGCTGTATGGGTACAGATGCAAAACCTGGCCTGTTATTAAGGCACAAAAAGCTCTGCATTGATTTTCCACAATGTGAGATTTTATTTTTTTACTTTAAAAAAAATCGTTTCTGTGGGGTGAAGTAAGATGAGAGCACAGCGAGAGGGGTGAGGCGGCGGAGGTGGGAGACGAGCAGGATGGCTGCTGTTGCCATGGTTTCTGGAGACGGTCATTATCTTTGTGTAGTTAGAAGCTGACCCCTTTGCCTTCCTCATTAGCTGAAGAGTGTGCCACAGCGTGTTGACGACAGTCCTGCCTTCCTCATTTCCCCCCCGCTGACCCCCTCCACTCCACCAGCCCCGGTACAATCTATTATCCTCCTGTCTGGGTCGGGCCTGTCACTCAGTTTCCTCACTGATGCATAGTGTTTCATCACTGCATTCCACACATGTGTGCTCAAACACACACTGTCACATCTCCACACATAGACAGTGCACATACATCCACTTTCCACAGTCCATTCCATGTAATAAGTAGTAAATATTTTTTATTTTCCCTGCAGTAAAAGCTAGAGGCAATTGACCCTGATGTTGTTCCATCAAAGCTCTGTCCATGGTGCTGAAGTAGCTTCTTCCACAGGGTTGTATAGTGCTTTGTAAAACCATTTATATCCCTTAAACGTTTTCCATGTTGGCAAAAATTTTTATTTAAATTGCTCTCTTAACAGAACACCTTTGTGTACCATAATCCCTGCATGACTAATTACAAATTGCTAATGGGACATCAAGCTTTTATCAAGAAGACTTTCATTTTTGCAGTCTTCTATATGCACCAGATTTGTGGAGAGTATGACCATTAGGATCTCTGCAGCTCATCCAGAATTACCATTGGCCCCTTGGTTGCTTCTCTGATAAATGCTCTCATCACCAGACCAGTCAGTTTACATCAATGACCATGAGTTGGCAGGATCACAGTTGTTCCATGCTCAATTCATTTTCACATGACCAGTTAAACAGTGGGAAATCTCCTTTTAACTTCTCAACATTCTTTTTCACTCCCCTGTCTGGCATGTCCTTGGTCTATTATAATTGTTCACTAATGTTCTCTGAAAAACCTCAGAGACCTTCACAGAACAGCCAAATACAGATGTTTTGGTGAGAAGAAAATCACAAACAAATTGACTCTGTTTATGACTTACATGACCTAGGGGGCTGAATACAAATGGCACCCTTTTTAAATCTTTATTTGTAAAAAGTGTTGGTATCATCTTTCTTCTACTTTAAAATTACGGACTACTTTGAGTTGCTCTGTCACATAAAGCTCAACACTAAGCACTAAAATTTATTGTGTAACAGGACAAAATGTGGAAAAGTTAGGTTGAGTAGCAGTTGCTATTATTACAGCCCTATCAGTTGACTGCAACTGAAGCCAAGATCGGTATACATTTGCTACTACATAATAGAAGGAAGAGATATGTAGATGCAGAACTTCTTTCTACACTGCAGGGCGACATAAATAGCTCAAACCAGACTTTGGTTTGCATCCTATTCTTATTAATGAACATAAAAAACATATATCTAGAAACAACACTGGAACAAAAAATTGCCTAAAATATCAAGCATCCAAACATTTTTTGTGTTCACATAATCACATATCTATCTGTCTGTCTGTCTTCTTCCTCCTTGCTCTATCCCCTTCCCTTAAAGACGGAGGATGTCAGTAAAAGTGCGAAGGCCTGTCTGATTGCTGCTCTTGCTGTGAACACCATGTTTAAAAACAGAAGGAGAGGACAGAAGTGGAGCCATAAAAAAACACCCTCCTAACCTAACAGACACAGAAAAAAAATGCCATGTAGAGAGGAAAATGACAGTCCAGTGGAGATTGTTTGCCTGTAGGGAAGGTATACTGTTGGGAGGGTGGAGGGGGTCCAAAGCTTTAGTCCCCACTAAGCGGTCAGATCTCAGAAGTAGGGTTTTCTAAATGCTTGACTGTGTGTGTGTGTGTGTGTGCGGGGGTGGGGAGTAAGGGGGTGGGGTGGTGGCGGGGTACACAACCAACAAACCAGTGAGGAAATCGAGAAAAGAAAGAAGGAAGGAGGGAAGAGAAGAGAAGTAGGGCACAGAAGAAATGAAGGAAGGAACAAAAAAATGAATCAAGTAGGGAAGAAAAGTAAAGAAGGAAGAAATGTAAGAATTTGAAATTGATAGGGAAAGGGAAGAAGAGAAGGGTGGCAGAATATAAGGAAGGCATGAATGCAGGAGAGAATCACAAGAAGAAAATAGAAAGGACAAATCAGAGAATGAAGCAAGGATAGTAGAAAGGTAAAGACAAAGGAATGTGATAAAGGAAACAGAGAAATGAGGGGAAGGAAAAATAAGTAAGGAAGTAAGAAAGGAAGGAAGGACAGAATTAAATTAGGAAGGAAGACCAGGAAAGAAAGACTATAAGGAATAAAGGAATCTATGAAGAAAGGGATCGTAGGAATTTAAGGAAGGCGGAAAAAAGTGAAGGAAATGAAGAATGAAGGTGAAGATTGCATGAAGGAAATTGTAAGCAATTAAAATAGTATTTTAAATTCAAAAACAACACAGCCTGGCTAAGAACAGCAGTTTAGGTATCACACGTGAGCGCGCAGGTCGCAGTCCTGAGAGGTCATGCCAGGATTAAAACAGCGAATTCAGCTTCAACTGTGAACTGTTGGGGATGGGGCCCACAGGACAGACTGAGCACGGCAAGGCCACAATCAATTCACATCATCTTGAATATCCCATTGTGAGTACTGTAGTGTAAACTGAGTCTGCCTGTAAAAACAGACACAACGAGCTGTTCATTCACGTACAAGTTTTACACAGGCCAGGAGTCCCAGGGTCTTTTAAAGGTGAGGGTTCAAGAGGGAAACAGAATAACTAAGAACCGGTGCTCAGTGCTCTGCATCCCGCCATAAACTGTCTTGTGTGAGAAGAGAGATGAAGAGGGAAAAGCAAAAAAAGTCACCAGCAGAGCAGGCATGGAAGCCTCTTTAAAAGAACAGCAGCACGTAACAGATCCACTAACACACTGGGCTTTTACAGTCTAACTGTATTTTATGTCACCTGCCCACATGTACTGTACATTCTGCTGCAGAGTACCAGCTCTACGTGCGAGGAATCTATAGAAATATTGATGGACCTGCATGTTTGTGATCAATATCTCATTAGGCTCCATTGGTAAGATGGATGTGGCCTCCCCCTGTCTGCTAACTCGAGGTTTTAGCTGATGAGGTGCCCATTAGATACACAGCCCCACATTTACGATGGACTGAAGCAGCCATTTTCACCGCTGGGCTAATTGTTGTTGCCACTGCTAAATTAGAGGGGATGTTATGTTTGACATAATTTGTACTGTAGCACTGTGATCAACATATCGCCTGAAATACATACATAATCAGGAAAATAAGCTGAAGGGAAGAAATAAAATGCAAACATAAAACTTGATTTTTATATTTGTTATTTAATGTTGATTTATTGCACATTTGTGCACATTCATTGTGTACACATATGCCCGTGTTCATTTCTCTTACTTTAGTTTCTTCTACCTATCACATAAAATCACTTGCAAAAGATAAGGTGTTCTCTATGCAGCCAAGAATAAAATGCTTATATTTTGTTGATCCAACAACTTCTCATTTTCATTGTAATCTTGTAATCATAGCCAACAACAGCTTGGAGCAACAGCCATGAGAAGCTGTTAAGCTAATTAAAATAATGGAATTAGACCAGTCGTGTGGCTTTGCCAAGTTCTGTCGATAACCAGGTGGAGAAGTCAGCTCTGTAAATCAGTTCAACCCTCATTTTCTTGAAGCATCTGGTCTAGATCTCCAGCTAGATTTCAGTGTTTTGATATGATGTGATGTTCCTTTCTATCCTGGGCTGCACAGAATGGATCAGGGTTAAAAGTAACAGCTGAATGTGATGAAAATATATTTTTTCACACCTATTCATGCCGTTTTATTTTTGTTTTGTTGTTTTACAAGTTTTTTACTAAATGTAAGGTGACATATTTGTCTCTTTTTAACGGTCATGTGGCTTACGTTCAGGGTCTATTATGGTACAAGTGTATGATTTGTGAGAAAGTGAAAATGTCAAGGTATGACAACCTCCAAAATTGTTGTCACCCCTGGTAAGGATGTGTACAAAAGCCTTAAAATAGATTGTCGTCATTCAGACCAAACTTTGGTGCTCGTCCAGCTGTGTTTGACAGACTTCCACTTGTTTTGCACTGTTTTAATTACTGCTCTTAGCACAGATTGTTTTCACTGACTATAAACTAAAGGTTCCTAGACACTGATCAACTCAAAATCGAGCTAAACTACAAAACACTTCCATTACAAATTATTAGTGGTGCCAATAAATGTTATGTAAAAATACAATGATTTCATAATATTATATTTTTGTCTCCACTGATGAATATACTTAAACAAATTGAATTTTCAGTCAGTCACTATGCTACTATTTACACATATACATATTCAACGACCAAGTTTTTCAATTAAGGAAAAGCAAAGAACAGTATTTTAGTGTTGAAATAAAACGTGTAGCATATATATATATATATATATATATATATATATATATATATATAAATATGCTAAACTTTGTAGAAATGTACCTGCAAAGAGCAAAACAAATGTATTTGCTTTCTTCTATTCACAACTATGTTCTACTCTATGTTGGTTTATCTAATAAACCCCAATTAAAGAGAGTCTAAAAGCTAAAAGGGTACCGATATTTTTTTAAGACAATGTATAAACCAAACTCTGTAAAAAAAGATTTGTACATGTTTGTCGATATGGTTGGAGTATATAGCTTTTAATCACTTTTATACTGTTGGTGCCGTAGGGCATAACATAGGCTTGTTAAAAGTGAGTACAGTTCTGCACTGATATGTTACCCTTTTTCCCACATCCTTCAAATGCTGACTCACTCTGTTGGCAGATACTACACCAACACCTCTAAGGTGTCATACTCATGATAACCTGAATTCACAAACTGTATTGCCAGAAGTTTTGGCTCACACATTACATCTTTTACAATATTTAGTGTTCCAATCACTTTCATGGGCACAGCTGTATAAATCCAAGCATGTAGGCATTTAGGACATGGCTAACATTTATGAAAGAACAGGTCACTGCTTTCAGGAGCTCTGTGAAATTCTGTGAGATACAATGGTAAGATGCCACCTGTTCAATAAGACAAGTTGTGATTTTTTTGCAACTAAATATTCTACAGTCAATTGTTAGTAGTATTATAACAATGGGAGAATGATTAAAACAAGAGCAACTAAGCGACAAAGTGGTGCATAGTGTGCAGAGTTTACCTACAGACTTCCACATTCCGTGTAGCTTTTAGATTAGTTCAGGAACAGTGAGCCTTATCTACAAGTTTTCTGTATATAAGCACATGCATCCAAGCCCTACACCACCACCACGTAAAATGCAAAATGTTGGACGCACTGGTGTCAAGTAAGTCAACAATAGACTCTAGAGCTGTGGAGATGTGTTCTCTGGAAAAACCAATCATGCCCCTCTGTTTGACAACCCGAAGAATAAGTTTGAGTTTGGCAGTTGCCAGGAGAACACCACTTGTCTATCTGCACTGTGTCAAAAATTAAGGTTGGTGAATAGAAGATTAGGATTTGAGCTATGCCTTGTCATCCAACATCAATGTATGACCTCACAAAAGCCCTTTGGAAGGTCAAATGTTCTGATAAATGGATACCTAAATATTGTGGAAAGACCCTCTAGAAGAGCTGAAGCTGCTATAACTGCAAAGGATGGCCTGACATCATATTTAACCCTAAAGATCAAGAATGGGATGTCACACAAGTTAATGTGTGTGTGCATCTATATAATGAAAATAATATTTTGAAACAACAAATCATGATGCACTTGTTTGTATTTGGTAAAACCTGCTCTACTGCATATCCTTTGACCTTGACACTGAAGCCCTCTTGGACTGAAGTCAGACTTGCTGCTAATCCTGACAAATCTCAACAAGCCAGTCATACTCTCTTGCATTATGGGAGCAAGTCAAGAGGATGGAGACAGAATTGAGATGTGGGACAATCTTAGATGGAAAAGCTTCTTTTGGCCATGATTAGACAGCTAATCCAATAGTGACGAGATGCAGGCAGAGGGAGAAAAGAGAGGGGGGTGGGTGGGTGGCTAGCATCAGCATAAGTCCATGTTTTTTGGACAGCGGTCAGATGGAGGCTGAACGAACCATTCACGGGACTGTGGCTGAAGAGCACTCAAGATGATGAGGTCCCTTTGAGCTGCAATCAAAATGCAGCGCCGTTTTGTGGGCCGATGAGTGTGCAGCGTCAAAAACCCTTCTCCCCTCTCTCACATTCGTTTCTCCTCATTCTTATCCATCCCCCCCCCACCCCCTTCTTCTGCCATCTCATTCTTCTCGCATTCAGAGGATGCCTAGCAGCTGCTGGTAATTAAAGGACTTTGGGAGGCTCAAACCACACTGGATTAAAATAGAACGACAGAGAAAACTGAGATGCCAGTTCTTGGTCAGTTACCCCAAACTCTCACTTCATCTTCTCAAATCGAACTAATGTCCTTCCAATCCTGCATTTCAATGAACATGCACACGCATAAAGAAAGAGATACAGGACACAACGAGGTTTGGGAGAATAGAGGACAGATATTGCAGATGGCAGTTGCGGGAGGAAAAATGAGGGTGATCACAGAGAGGGGCATTTATGTGTGGTAAGCCAACCACCTCTGGGGCGTCACAGAGCCGATTCCAGAGGGAAGAGAGATACCTAAATGGAAGCTGTGTTGAGCTGAGCGGAGATGAGATGAGTGGCATAACTTAGAACCTAATGTTTTACAAAAGGCCTTCGAGGGAGGGGCAAAACTTGGAGGAACAGGGACAGACAATTTTATAAAATCAACAATGGCTTCTGGTTTGCTTGTGTGTGTGTGTGGGGGGGGGGGGGGGGGCGTTTGAAGGACTCAGCAGTCATCACAGCTGTGGTTAGCACAACGGCTGGGAAGAAATGTGGTTTTGGGTGAGTGGGACGTCGGGGAGCTCTTCACAAGAAGGATGCAGCTGCTTTTTTACTCCTGGCTTCGATAGACATATCCTTCTATTCTTAGTTTTATTGCTCATTCATTCAGCCTTTATGGTTATTAACACCTTTTCAAAAACTCATTGAAGATATTTTTGCCACTCGCTCAAATATAAATGCTTTTGTTGGGAAATATTGCTACAGAGATGAATGCAGCAAGAAATGCTAGCATCTTCAAAACCACTTTGTTGTCTAAATGAAATCCTATCAAAGATAAACTGACTGTTCATTACAAAGAAAAAAAATATTGGACCAAAGAGCCAAAAAGTAAAACATCTTACATTTAGATCCGTTTTTCAGAAGTGAGGTTGTATTTAGCGCTTATGGGAAGTCGAACTCTTACCAACAGTAGGCAATAGAGTAATCCAATTTTGGTGAGAAATTGGAAGCCCTTAGGAAACCTTTAGGACAGGGGCAAAGTAAAGCATTTCCAGTCAGATTAGTTTTCTAATAAAAAAGTTACCTATTTTACGAAAGAAACAAAGTAATTATCATATTTAAATGGCACCTAAATTCAAAAAACCTGAACAATTCCTTCCAACTTTTACAGAGGTATTCACACTGCTTAACACTGAAGTTAATTTGTCCACAGGGTTATCGATATCCGGCTATTGCATAGCAATTTGGGTCCCAGAAGAACAGAAGAAGTGCAGCAAAAATTTATAGTTTGTGATGACTCTGCATATATTTCTCTGTGCCTCAGAACAATAGTCCTCTATCGTGGCAATGAGAACTCTGCTTCTTATTGTGCCATCAAGTTGGTTAAAAATCTACCTTCTAATCTTGAATATAAATCAGAGAATAAAAGGTTACAAATCTCTATTTAGAACATATTGTTTTTGTTTGTTAATGAGCATTCAAGATGTAAAAGCTAAAAACTTGCATTCAAATAAATAATAAGGACCACAGATGTTCCAGACATGGTAGCGACGTCTATGGGTGCAACCTAATTGAGCTTCCTATTATTCCAGTAACTTTATTTCCTCCCTGCTGTAACTCTGCTGGAGCTGACAGGGGTCCTGCCACATTTGGTGCAGGGTCAGTATGGAGAAAGGGAGATTAGGACTAGAGACAGGTGGCACAAAGGTTCCTGGTATTGAGCGAACAGATGGCTGATCTAACGTAAATCAGGGTGCTGACCTTTTCTCCCCACAGTGCAATCCACAAGCGCTTATAATTGTACACCAAAATTGACCCTGCACACGATGCTTGCATACACGCATTCAGAGTCAAACCCAGCACATGTTTGCATGAGAACTAGCATACACATAAAACAGATGTTTCCATGTCACAGATGCAGTTCCTAAACCCATTTGGGCATCTAGTATCAAGACCTTTTATCCACACAGTGGATTCAGATTCCGTCGGACTTGAATCGTTGCGGTCTCTACCACACCTACACAAAAGCATGTGATTAACAACCTTGCATGGAGGGTTGTGTTGTGGTAAATGATCTCTGTGTGAAGGCACGCAGGCTGCAGGGAATACAGAGCTTCAGTCAGCCTCACCCGTTCCTTTGCAGGCACATGCTGAATTACCTTGTCGGCAGGCAATTATTTGTCCTGTCCCGGCTTCGGAGTGGTGTAAATTACTTTAAGTGCACTTTGCCAGGGCCGCCATCACGATAATGATAATTGCAGCGCCACAGTGACAAACGCAAATATCCAGCTACACCTGGGGGGCGGGGTGGGGGGGAGTGTAAGTAAAGGATTTAAGACAGAGCAGCAAAGAAAATCTCTACATGCTAGAGACAAAGAGGGACACAAACAGTGTTTTAGTGGTGTGTTACATTCACTTTCTGTCTCTTTAGGATTTCACCATCTACTTGTAAATGTAAACATAAAAATGTAAATGTAAGAATGCATGATTGTTTCTTTTTGATCAACGTATCATGCATATGGGTATTGATTATAGCCATTTTTTTTGCATTCTGTGTGGATGCCTAGGATTAGCTTTTTTGCAGTAATTGTTCAGCCCCAGCAGGTGTCACTCAAGGCTATTATGCTTATTCTTAGAGTAGAATGTAAATACTCCAAACTTTCTCACTGTTCAGCCTTCTGTGCATAAGAAATCGTTAAAGCAGATATCTCTAGTTATTTTGAATCTTGTTTTTTGAAACTGAAATAGTAGCATGCACTGAATGGGATCACCCCCTTTAAATATCAAGCCATGTCAGAGCAGCGCAACAATCTATATAGCTGCAACAAGTAGCTCTAAATCAGCTCTGCAAATCTGCAAATCTGAAATAAATGCTAAGACAAATAACCTTTATGCTCTCTGTGAGGGAAAACTTCAGAACACTTAAAAGAGCTGTCAAACTAAATCTTCCAGGAAAATAACAAATGTAGACATATGATTGTGACTGATGGATACTTACATATTATGCAGGACACACCAGCCACAGTGGGGATCTCCGGAGCTCAGACACTCTCCACAGGTTCCATACTGCTCGCACGATTCAATAGGAACCTGGGTAACCTGTGAACAGAACAAGATGTCATTGAGACAAAGTAGAAAATCTGTTTAATTTGTTATGAGGCATACCAATGCCCCAAACGCCTATTGCCAGACTTGGTAAAAGAGTACAGGAAGCCTTAAAATAAATTAATCATTAGTTACCCTTTAAATATAAGTATATTTATTAAGAGGAAGAAAATGTCCATGTTAAGAAATACATATTTTTAACAAAATCCCTGGTGACGTAATAACTGAAAAACCAAACAATTTCCATGAAAATGAATGGAATTGAAGCATTTTCTTAGGCTGATAAAAATGGCAAAAAATTCAATTAATAACCCATGACTTCCTGTTTCCCTGAAGTACAAATACGACAGAGGCCCATTTCTTTTAGCCACTTCTCAAAATGGGAAAGAGGAGAACAAATGCCATATAATCAAGTAGAGGCATGTCCTTCTTTGTAACTCGAGAATTAGCAACAGGGAACTACAAATTATTAGTAATCCTGATTTAAACTATTCTAGACAAAATCAAAGGTTATCAATAACATGGAACACAGAACCCTGTGACATTACATTTTTTGGGTGAGATGTCAACTGTTTAACTGTTTGCTTAACTCAAACCATGGAAACAGCTGTAAGCAGTTGGGATCATTTGGCTGGAGAAGGGCACTGCTCCAGTTTGATGGAAAAAACACAATGGAGGTCTGTCTGCCCCAAGGGCGACAGTCCACCTTGACAGAGACTGTGCTAATACTCCCACACATGGACGAGCAATGACAGATGTAGAGAATTGATTGGAGGAAATGTGTCAAAAGCTGAAGCTATTTTTTCTTTTCAAAAAGTGTAACTTAGCTACATAGCAAACAAAATGTCAACAGTAATAAAATTGAGGTGGTTCAGAGCAAAGGAAACAAGCAAAAACTACCACACTAATCCAAACAGCACTAAGGAACAATAACCCCTATGCACATCCTAATAGTTTAAGAGAAAGACAATTTTACTTGCACAAAAATACTGTTGTGAGTTTCCACACTCTATGTAAAAACAGCAGGAGAAAAACATCAAGTTCACATCACTTCAGGTAGCCAAACACTGAAAATGTGAGTCAGCTGTGTGATCCACAGCCTATTTTCAGCTGCTACACAATGTGCTCTCAAACTCGGTGACGCCTTTAAAACATTAACAACAAAACTAGGTGATATATCAACTATTTTCCTTTAAATCAGTTTTCACACACAAAAAAATCAGACACTGCTAATTCTTTTAAAATGTTGCATAAAAACCATACATTTATTTCTAGAGATGTACCACAAAATCATCTGATGAACAGAAGTCAGCTTCCCTGGGAACTGTCCGGCTTGTCAGGAACTCAAACTCTTGTATTTTTAGAGGTTTCAGCCTCTGTTAGTGAACATGCTAGATTTGAAAATGTAAGGTAGTGGTCTAATATAAAGATGCAACAGTCAGTTTACAATTTTAACATTTCTGTGTTTTAAAAATATGTGTAAAACTCAGTTTTACAGCAACTGCTCTCTCACACATGATGTGACTTTACCCCTAACATAAATAATAGATGACCACTCACTTGTTATATGTTCTTACAGTTACTATAGAAAAATCCGTATTGGCATATCAACATTTTATGAAAAACAGATTGGAAATGGAGCTCACATTAACGCTCACATCCATAGATTTCTTGGGATTATTGCAAGATTTTCTTTAAACATAACTTGAGTTAGATACACTTTTGAGCAAATTTTCTGTTTAGTTTCTCACAGAGCTAAGTTTGGATTTGGTCATTGTAAAAGTTATAGATAAAATAGGTTTGAGAAACAGGAGGCAATTGTGTTACAGAAGTGAGGCAAACCACAAGATAGATTAAAGCCCTCAACAGGATGTCTTTCGGCTATACAAACCAATTCCAATTCAAAGCTTTCCTGCTGGTGCAAGCCAACACTATGGTAGCTCATTTTAAACCTAAAACTTTTTCATGGGATGATATGTTTTCTTAACCAAAAAATCTCAGAGTTAAGATTTTAAGATCAAAAGTGTGGAGGCTGTTTGTATTTAGTCCACCTGAACAGCTAAGACTCATAATTCAGTTGTTATGCATTTTTAGATAATGCAGGTGGGTGATCAGTTTTGGAGTTACAATGCTTTTATATAAATTATAATGAAGGCCAAAGATTGATGCTCACCTAATGGCTCTCAGTCTTACTCTACAGCACAAAGGTCTGAAGATGCTTCTGCATACATTTGTAAGCATGTAAGTCCCCCAGGGCTGCCATATTCTCTTTTGTATCTCACCATGTCAGCTCCTGGGGCTGTACACTTACTGAAATAAAGCATCAAAATAACCACCAGAACACAGCAGATGAACAGTTGAAAAGAGTCTGAGTATAACGCAGATGAATTTTCAGTTCTTTGTCTTTTAATTTTCTGCATATTGTCCTGTTGGATAACAGCAGATGTTGATAGGGCGTGCTCCATTTAGCTCCAATCCTCAGATCAACACCTATTAGGAAGCTCTTCTGTGAAATGCAGGAGTATGAATGAAGGGTGCAAATATCACCCTTTAGGGTTTTTCCAAGCCTGTACACATACTGAGTGATATCAATTACCATGCCAAAGGCCTGACTTAACGGTCAGCTAGCAAGAATTAATAGCTCAGTTGTCCCTTATACAGTGTCTTGCAAAAGTGTTCTTATTTTAGAATTACTTTTTTAGGGTATCAGAGTAAAAGGGCTATAAAAACAAATGCAAATCCTTTAATTTCAAAACTATGTTCTATTTTGTGTTGGTTTATAGCAAATATCCAAGTCAATAACATTGGACTTTGTGGTTGTAACGTGGCAAAATGAGAAAATGCTCCAGGGGTGTAAATACTTTTTCTATGCCTTGTATGTAATGCATCAAGTTTGAAAACAGCTGACAGTGCAATTTGTAATGTGTCTGAAATTACGGTGTCTGCAAAACTTGAGGACTGTTAGCTTTCAGCTGAATACAAAAACTGAGAACTATTTGAGCTTCAGTCTATATAGTATTCTTTGTTTTGTCTCCGCAATCATCCAAAAACTTCAACATCACCCATCCACCTGTCTGTGGCCTGCGGCAACTGAGAGACTGTCCCAGAAGACAAAAGAAACCATTGACACCGTCGGGATTTGACAGTCCATGTGGCAGTTCGACCACGCAGACTCCTGTTATATTAACCCCCTGTCACTTCAACAAACTCCATTTGTGTGCGTGTCTTGCCTAGCTTCAGGACAAACAGGTGGCACGCTGTAATGAGCTGCAGACGGAGGTCACATCAGCAGCAGAAGCGGCAACTGATGACAAACAAGCCCACCAAGAGCGAGAATCGAGTGAGTGAGGGAAACGGCAGCTCGGTGTGCGTGGGCGTGCACAGCTCAATGCCTCAGAGTTCTCAACCCAAAGAGAGAGTACTCAGTTTTGGGTTTTAAGTGCAGCTTGCATCCGAGGAGTTTCATTACCTCCACCATAAAGAAAGTCGTCAGATCCCTTCCAAAAGCATGAACAAGACTGCTGAAACTTTAGAGTATAACTTTCACAGGGGCCCAGCCTGAGGGGAGGATTACAGGTTGGAGACAGCTGTCAGGGAGTGTTGGGGACGGCGGTCTTCATGGCCCTTATGGAGCTTTATGTAAACACAGACACAGAACATTCTGACCTGGTAAACAAAAAGGAAGGGGTACCACTTGGAAGAGAAGAAAGGCAATAAAGAGGTGAACCATGAAATAGCACAGCATTATGGGGAAGAATGTATGCCATATGCATTAAGTGTTTATGTTTCTATTAGTTTTTTTGATGTTTAGATATGGCCTGGGTCAGCAGTGGAGATGAAGGGGACGGGGGGGAGGAAGAGGGATGCAGCAGCTGTTGCCCAGCACACGCTACAGTCACTCATCACAGCAGGCCTGCACAATGAAGCCCCTTCTCCCACTGCGTGTGCATGTGTTTCAATGCACACATGTACAGTGCCATAACGGATGTGCAGACTGTTGTTTCTGGGTTCACAAGGAAGACAAAGAAGCATGTGATATGATAGCACCCGTGACTTTTTCTGAATCTTTTTCCCAACAATACATTCACAGTTACAATGCCTTGGAAAAGTATTCTAACCCCTTGCACCCTCCCACGTTTTGTCACAACTAAAAACAACAGCCTGTTTTATTAGATGTTTGTGTAATTAGCCAACTTAAAGTTGTGTCTACTGTATTACCTGTGGCAATTTGCAAACTGGACTTCTGGTGGCTACGTTTAACAATTGCCTTCTTTTGCAAGTCTTCCAGAAAGGCCTGGTTTGTGGAGAGTACAGCTAATAGTTGTTTCTATCAGGAGATTCTCTCACCTGAGCTGTAGATCTCTGCAGCTCCTCCAGTGACTTGACATAATGTGAAAAAGGTTTAAGTACAAATACTCTTGCAAGATCCTGTATACATGATAAAGGGTAAGTTAAGCACTGTCAGTGAGGAGCCCTGTGCTCTACTTTTAAATGAATGCTAATAGAATTCCAGCTGGAGCTGACCTTAGCGGGGGGTTATTCAACCACAGAGGCTACAGTGGAGTCGCATACAGGAACGATCAGGGTGACGGAGTGACAGCCGAGGGTTAAAACAGCTTCCTCTTTTTTCAGCGTTCAACTGAATAGGCTTCAGATCTCATTATTATAACTGACAGTCAGGCAAGGAATAGATTTTCTTTAGCAGAAATTAGGATAGCCATATTATTTTATTGCTGTAAATAAGAGTTTAATACTAAATACAGTTTAAAGTTTAGATTACATAAATTGCAAATCTGCATATTTTTTACGATACCTTCTTCTATTAGGAGACAACCAATGGTTATGAATTGTGAGATGGCAACTTTTGTGCCAACATGTCAAGTCTAAATGTGACATGGATGGAATTTCAACCCCTAGTTATACCTAAATCAATAGCCTATACTTAATTGTTTTTTGTTGCATCTAAGGTCTGGGGCATGGAGTTATTCGTCTGTGATAGTCTCACCCTGCATAGAGTGAGGAATTGACGGTATGTACCAATGTAGATGGATTTGTATGCTGTCCTCAAATAGGCCAGCAAGATGGAGTGATAATCTGTAATGATCTTCCCTGCTTGAATGCTGATTGTTTGAAAGCATATGAGAATCAGTGTTGTTTTTAATCCAAAAATGACAAAAAGAGAAGCAAAGAAAAGAGAAACAGTACATGACAAACTGACAGAAGCTGCAGTGGGCAACCAAAGTACTTTTTGTGTATTTTCAGATATTGAATTAAAGTTATTATTCCACAAATATTTCTAAATACACCTAACATGGTATTATTCTAGTGTGTCACTAGTATGTTTCATGCTTGTCAGAAGCAGTGAGATCTTTTTGTCCCCCAATTAATGGACTGTGTTGTGTGACGCCAGTAGCTTCACCCTAACTGTACCGAACCATTGTCCTGTGGACCTATAACTGAAGAGCACCCAGGAATGGTGTGGAACGGGTTGGCTGTATGGGGCTCTTTTACAATGGAAACAAACAAAATAGAGTACCAAACCACACCAACCCATGCTCTACCGCTCAGTGGAAACGAGGCATTCTTCACGCCCAGACCCCTGAAATTGACTCTGGTCAATTTGCAGGGGTCTCCAAGTTGAGTTCTCGAGCGCTACTGTCCTGCAGCTATTAGATGTATCCCTGATCCAACACAATTGAAAGTTACAGGGCAGTAGCTCTCAAGGACTGGATTGGAGACAGTTGACTGTAGAGAAACAGAAGCTCTATTCCAAGGTCCCTCCGAAAAATGGTGTTTCTAATCCCATCCACTAATCCCATCCACTGTAGTGTTTCCACCCCACAATGGATTCTGCAAATTTCAACCACTTGTATTCCAGGATTTAATTCTCTTTTCATTCTTAAAAAGAAATGTTATTCATTCAGCTAAAATTGCTCTTTACCAGTCTGTCACCTGCATTTGGTGAGATACGCATAAGATATGTCACCTGCATATCTCACCAAGCGCAAGTGGCAGATCGGTAAAGATCGAGTTTAGTTTTTTTGCTATGGTGTTTTTTCCATCAAACTGTAGCAGTGCCCATGTTACTGCAGACGAGGTCTTGATCCATCTAGTCATTGGTTCTATCCTACTATTGTTCAAAAACACACCAGAATACTTAGAATTGCTCCACTTGGCTTTCCCCCTAAACCTAATGATTTATGTTAAATCATAGCCTGGCCTTGTATTTTACCTCACTGTATGAACCTATTATTGGCAACTTGAATCAAGAAAGAACAATGCAATGATTTTCAGAAGATAACAGGAGAGCTAAATGGGGTACTATTGTATTATTCTTTTATTCTTTTGATTTTTTTTAACTTGTTATAGAAAGCATTGGATTTTGATTTTTTTTTTACTTTTTGGAAATCTCAGCGATACAGTGAGAATCTACCTTCTCTGAAGATAGGATCACAGTGTGTGATTTCGGCCGTCGTAGAGCTTTTCTTTCACCGTGAATAGAATCTTGATGAAAAACAGGGCGCATGCATGTGATCTGCAACTCCGTGGCCGTGCTGCGGGACGGGCTCCCCGACAATTTATTTAGTGCTTGTATGACCAAAACCAGCCTAGAGTCTTCAGGAACTGCCTGAAATACTACAACTACAGACTGCGCCATTGACCATTGAATGACTATGAATGATGTTGGCTTTTGGCGTGTCCTGCTACAGTGAGATGTCATGCAGTTTGACCAACTGAAATCTTGGGCCGTTCAGTGTGACACACCTCTAGAGCTTGGTGGAGCTTGCACAGTGTGGAATGAAGCAGTCCTTTGAGATGGTCAAAAAACGCACAGTGTGAACCGGCCATAAGGCAGTGGTCTTCAAGGCAAGGCAAGGCAAGGCAAGGCAATTTTATTTGTATAGCACACTTTCAACCAGGGTAATTCAAGGTGCTTTACATGATTTGGTGATTTAAAAGAAACACATAAAAGAAACACACATTACACATGATACACAATAAAGCAAGAGAAAAAAAAAAGAAAAAAAAAAGCAAGAGAGCATGAACACATTTCATACATATGACATCAAGCATTTACTCAAAGGCAATTCTAAACAGATGGGTTTTTAGTCTCGATTTAAAGCAGTTCAGAGTTTCAGCAGCTCTACACTTGTCAGGAAGTCTATTCCAGATAAGGGGAGCATAAAAAGTGAAAGCTGCTTCTCCATGTTTAGTTCTGAGTCTAGGGATGTTTAGTAGGCTAGAGTTGGAGGACCTGAGTGGTCTTGGTGGTTGGTACCATGACAACAGGTCTTCAACATATTTAGGTGCTAAGCCATGTAATGATTTATAAACTAGTAAAAGTATTTTAAAGTCTATTCTCTGAGCTACAGGGAGCCAGTGTAAGGACTTTAGAACTGGGGTGATGTGCTCTACTTTCCTGGTTCTAGTGAGGACGCGAGCGGCAGCGTTCTGGATCAGCTGCAGCTGTCTGATTGACTTTTTAGGCAGACCTGTGAAGATGCTGTTGTAGTAATCAATCCGACTAAAGATAAACGCATGGATGAGTTTTTCTAGGTCGTGTTGCAAAATCAGTCCTTTAATCCTAGAGATGTTCTTCAGGTGATAGAACGCTGACCTAGTTATTGCCTTTATGTGACCCTGGAGGTTCAGGTCTGAGTCCATTACTACACCTAGGTTACGAACCTGATCAGTAGTTTCTAGCTGTATTAATTGAAGCTGTGTTCTGACTCTTGATCGTTCCTCCTTGGGTCCAAAAATAATCACTTCAGTTTTGTTTCTATTCAGCTGGAGAAAGTTATGGCACATCCATCCATTTATTTGGTCAATGCATTGATTTAGGGTTTGAATGGGTTCAGAGTCACCTTGTGACATTGTAATGTAGAGCTGAGTGTCATCTGCGTAGTTATGGTAGCTAATGTTATTGGTTGCTATAATCTTGCCTAGTGGGAGCATGTAGATATTAAATAAGAGGGGCCCCAGGATGGAGCCCTGGGGCACCCCACATGTGATTTCTGTTCGTTCGGATGAAAAGTTTTCTATTGAAACATAGAAGTCCCTGTTCTTTAGGTAAGACTCGAACCAGCCAAGTACTGTACCAGAGAGTCTGACCCAGCTCTCCAGTCGTTCCAATAAAATATCATGATCAACAGTGTCAAATGCTGCACTGAGGTCCAACAGAACCAGCACTGTGGTTCTTCCACAGTCTGTATTTATGCGGATGTCATTAAATACTTTGACGAGGACAGTCTCGGTGCTGTGGTGAGCACGGAAACCAGACTGAAAAGCATCAAAACGGTTTGTCATTGTTATGAAGCCATTTAACTGCTGAAACACAGCTTTTTCAATAATCTTACTGATGAATGGGAGATTAGAGATTGGCCTGTAGTTCTGCATTAACGTGTTGTCCAAATTTTTCTTCTTTAGCAGTGGTTTAATAACTGCTGTTTTTAAAGCCTGAGGGAAGACACCTGATTGCAGTGATGAGTTCACTATTTGAACAAGATCAGAACCAATAACAGGAAGAACCTTCTTTAGAAAAGCTGTGGGTAGGATATCAAGACAGCAGGAGGAGGAGCTTAATTGGATAATGATTTTTTCAAGGCTGTTCTGGTTTAATTCGTGGAATTCAGACATTTTCTCGACATTGTTGTTGATTGGGGATGGCACTGGTTGTGGGTTCGATACTGAGGTACAGATTGACCGTCTAATTGTTAGAATCTTTTCAGTGAAAAAGCTGGCAAATTCATTGCAGGCTCTGGTAGAGTTTAGTTCAGGGGCTTCCGTCACTAAAGGATTAGTTAGTCTTTCCACTGTTGCAAATAGAGTCTGTGCCTTATTAATGTTTCTGTTGATGATTTCAGAAAAGAACGATTCCCTAGCATCTTTTATAGTTAGCTGATATCTATTCAGTCTCTCTTTGTAGATCTCACAGTGAACCTGGAGTCGAGTTTTCCGCCATTTTCTCTCGGCTCGTCGACACTCTCTTTTTTCACTACGTACCAGTGGATTACTTGTCCACTGAGACTTTTTTCTACCTGAGATTACTTTCACTTTAGTTGGAGCAATGGAATCCATGATGTTTGAGATTTTCGCAAGGAAATTATCAACCAACTTATTTACTGAGTTTGAGTTGGGAGATGAGGGGGATGTGGTGGAAGGATAAATACGTTTAAAGGTTTCTACTGAACTGTCCCCTAGAAAACGCTTTTTTATAGTGGTCTTACTGTGGCTGGATAATTTAGCAGAGATGGTACTTTCAAAGAAAATACAGAAATGGTCAGATAACGCAATATTAATTACAGAGATGTCAGAAATATTTAAACCTTTGCTGATAATTAAGTCCAGAGTGTGTCCTTTATTGTGTGTTGGTTGTTTGACATGCTGGATCAGTCCGAAGTTGTGGAGAGTATCATCTAACGTTTTTGCTTGTCTATCTTGGGGGTTGTCGGTATGGATGTTAAAGTCCCCCACGATGATTAGTTGGTCATAGTCGATACATATTACAGAAAGAAGGTCATTGAAATCATTAAAGAAGTTAGAGTTAAGTTTTGGTGGTTTATATAAACTTAGAAATAAAGCTTTGTTAGGCTCGTTTATCTGGGTGGCTAGGTATTCAAACCTTCAACCTTTTCTTTGCCACGGACTGTTTTAATATCAGACAATATTCACACGGACCGGCGGATTAATGCAACAAAATCAAAAGAAATGACTGGATTAAAAAAGTTTCACTGTAATGCAACAGTGCTGTCTGGGGCAGTTTTAAGGGCTTCCTTGCCTCATTAGAAAAACAGTTGCCACATATTGTACAGACTGGGGGCTTGGTGCGTGTAAATTGCCTGTCACGATAAATTCATATATTACATATTACTCTTGGTATTGTCTGTTAAATTTAGCTTTCTTTTCATGGAAGTGAAAAGAAAGCTATTTTGCAAATAAACTTTTCAGAGACCTCTGCTTTTTAATCAATATGCTAGCTTGTTGGTTTGTTTTCAACTGTGACATATCACCAAGGCAAGCGTCTTGATATGTATCAAGAGTAAGTTATTGCCGAATGTAATGGAGAGGATCCGGTCATTATTCAAAATAAAACATCGTCTAGATTCAGATATTAAATAAAACGGAAAAAAATGTACGTTATTTATTATCGCTGTGAGGCCCGGTACCAAATGACCTACGGCCTGGTACCTCTGCTCTAAGGATTAGACACAGAAACTGCTTGTGTAATGCTGGGATTGCTAAGTGCTGAGATAAGTTGCTTAAGACTACTTAAAATACTAACTGCATTTTGTCCTTGTTTTTAAAACAGTCTCTATGTGTGTTAATGGTAACTTGCAGGAAGGCTAGAAAATAATAGTACTATAACTATCTTTATATAATATAGTTCTTAAAAAAATCTGAATTGACTAATATTGATATTGGCAGGTCAAAACTTTATGAAGAAAAGAGATTAGAAATCAAAAGTAAGGAGTGAACTGCCATAATCCTAGGGAACCATTTTTTTTCTGCTCAGGTTTGTGTACGAACTTTGTGTGAAAAGACAGCAGTTTGGTTCACACTGAGGTCCCTCCTAGTGTTCATGCCAGCGTTTTAACCTACTGTGTGTAAATTATCTGATTTGCTTGGCAGACAGCTGTTTTCCTACCTTTGATTTGGATACCAGAACATGGACTTTTTTAAACTTACATTAGACTCCTATACTCCTACATTTAGTTTAAATTTTCTTGCAAGGTGCAAGGTGAAAATATGAAGGAAAAATAACTCAGAAAGCCACCTACAAGAGTAGTGTTGTGTACCATATCGAGTACAGAACCTAGCCTGATGTGATCCAGATGTATCACATGAATTAACTGCTGCTCATTGAGAAAAGCAAGCCATTCAACAATAACGTGTTTTTTCTCTCTAAAACAGAATGAAAAAATGCCAAAGGATAAAATCCCTGGGGACATATGTTGCTAGTCGGAAAAAAACCCTGTGTGCCTTATTTTTAAAATGGTTCTTGAGGAAAGTGAAATCACTAAGGAGGATCGAGGTTACTTGCAGCGTGAACAGAGTCTGACAATGTATGCACACTACAGAGAAGTAAGGAATACTTTCATCTGTTCCCTTGTATGTGAGTCTGAGAATGAATGGTGGCTCAATTTCAGCCCCTCTGCCCTGCTGCCTTGAGACCAAGCTGTGCTCATCGTAACTCTGTGATGGATGGGGGCACAGGGGCTAAGCATGAAGAGAAGAAGGAAAAAAGTTATAAAGAAGGACAGAGCAGAGTGGAAACGGCCCATTGCACGCAGTTCTGATGGGCCCGGTGTGTGCAGCCAGATGTGCCATAGCACCCTGAGTGAAAGAGAGAGCAATAGGAAGAGAAAAAAATCCCAGTCACCAGTAATGGAGAGGAAACTACTTTGTACGCTGTCGTCAAGGCAACAGCCAAGGCTCTGACCTCAGGAACACCTCCACATCTAGCTGCACCAACACCAATCCCTCTAACCTTCAAAACCTTGAGCTGTGCATGGCAAACAGCTAACACCTCTGGGACCTCCTGTCATCTACACCTCTTTTAAAACATGTTAAAGAACACACACACACACACACGCGTGCACACACACGCGAACGCACCCACACGCGAACACACACACACAATAGTGACCCCTCCTTCTACACCTATCCATTTTTAATGAGCGTAAGCCAGGATACCACGTCACTGGAATGAGGCACATCGATCATGAACACAATACCCATTCCAGCAGAGAGGAAGAGAGAAAGGCACGGGAGGGGCCAGTGTGACTGAGTGAGTGAGTGGAGTGAGTGCGTGTGTTTGTGTGAATGTGTGTGTTTGAGTGGGACTAATGACAAAGGCACAAAAGCAGAGCAAATACTTGCTGCTGAACGAATGAAAAGCACTGAAATGCTTAGTCTCGAACTCCCACAGTGACCCTGCAGCCACTCTTTCCTGCATTAAGGAGACCAACACAAGGACAACTGAACCTTTAATCTGCCCAAGTAATCCAGCTGAGGCTTCTCCTCAAGACAACAGCCACACCTCCCCTGCCTTAGTCTCTCCTCCTTCTGGTCCTCCTCCTCTCTGATTTAAATCCATAATCTTTAGTACCCAAAGACTCTAAACATATCTGCTTTTTAGGGTTGTGGAAACGCTGCCCCATCTTTTCCTATCAAAACAGGCAACTTTCTCTACAAATCTAAAAGAGCTAAGCAAATAAAAACTGTAGTTTGAAATGTTCACCTTTTGCTTAATTTCTTTACCAGAGTTTTCTAAAGACGTATGGATAGATGAATAGATAGACAGAAGGACAGATGGAGAGAAGGATGGACTGATGAATACTCAAGCAGACTTGGAAAGTAATCGAATCCGAATCGAAACTTTTTCAGATCGTGAACGAGCCACTGTTCCTCAGAAACAAAAGTGGGATAAATTACTCGTCTTATGAAACCTGAGGGTTCAGTCAGTTGCTCAACTTGTCAATAATATTCATTCTAATTCTGGCTAGAAGTGAAAAGCGAGGTGAGAGGCTCTGTTGAAGTGTTGTGGCTAGTCCAAGGATAATCATGCCTCAAGACTCACACCAATTACTCCGAGCTTGATTAAGGACAGAATTGGGACACGGTCATGATTGCCAAGCTTTGCGGGTTGCTGATCTTGTAAAAGCCCTGAGCTTGAATGTGCTAAGATACCACCACAGCTGGGAGATCTGGCCGTTTAAAACACAACATTCCAGAAGCTGATACAGTAATTACATGTGCAGCAAGCAGTCCTTCTCATCGAGTATTTGAAACAATCTACAACTCTGCAGATGTTTTCTACTGTATCTGCGTTGTGTTCTGTGTGCAGAAACTGCTTTTTGAAATAGCTTGTTTTCCCTTTTTGTCATTGTTGCTGCTCTTGTTACAAATGTCAAAAGACTCCGTGACAAGTAATTTAAAGGTAACAGGTTTTATGTAGAAATGCAGAATATTGATGTTCTTCTGTATAGCATTTCTTACACAGGTGTCTAAAGCAGAGTACATTGTGGATACATGAAAGAAGAATTCAGAGACATGGCATGTGTATTAGATTCTTCTGAAGGTCAGGCCTTTTTCTGCTAAGTGGCTTCTCGAATAACTGATTTTGAAACTGAAGCACTATAATTCAGAGTATTACTCACTGATTTTAACAGGCCAAACATGGGAGAGGGAAAGAAAAGGCTGATGCGAAATAAAATGACACAGCTCTGCTCACGCAAACAGCCATCTCACATACTCCACAAATAATTAGGTGTGAAAATTGGGGTTTATAAACCAGTATCGTCAAGGCTAACACCTCTCAGTGCATCATTTATATTATTTCACCAAATTGAACGAAATAAACAGACACGCACAAATACACAAGCATGCATTCTTTGTATCACTCAACTTAGCCTGAGCTCTAACATCTAGGTCAATTGAAAACCTCAAGACACTGTAGCAAAAAGATAATTCTGTTAGTAAGAACCTCATGCTATATTTAAACTTTCTAATTTAGAAAGGAAACCAGGATGAAGTGGTTATTGAGCTAAAACCGATTACTTTGATCATCTTCCAATCACAGTTTAGGACTTAACCCCCACTGAAAGCACTTAGTCCCTGCCAGACCTGGTCCCTGGCAGCTCATCAGGAGTAACAGACTGGTGAGAGACAAAACTGCCAAGGAGCAAGGAAGGGGTGGAGCAGGTCAAGCAAGTACTCTCTGACCGAGGTTTGAACTCTAAAACGCAGCGGCCATCAGAAAAATTTATTCTAAACATGAAACTATATTAACGCATCTTAACTACAGTGACTTGAAAAAGTATTCATCATACTTGAACTTTTTCACTAATTGTCTATTAGAAACACTAAAAACTCATTGTATTTGAAGGAGATTTTTTAAGACAGACTACGAAAAGCGTAGTCTGTCAGATGTGGAATAAAATTATGCCAGTTTCAAAGTTTTTTTCACAAATAAAAAGCTAGAAAGACTAGACAAGAAGTACATTAAGCGAATAAGCACTAGATTTTGTGACGACTTTTTTAAACCGTATCTGCTTTTTTCAGATTTTTCACAATTATTTGCTCCTTTTTGTTGATCTTTCACATAACATCCCAATATTATACATTGAAGTTTGTGGTTTTAACATCAGGAAATGTGGAAAATGTTTAATGGATGCTAATTCTTTTAAAGGGGATTATACACATAACATATTAGTTTAACAATACTTATATATAAAAATTTAGAAAAGAAGCAGAAAACATCAGAAAAACATTTGTATATTTATATGTAATGCTATTACCTCCCCTGCCCATCAGTGTTTCCTACCCTCTACAGTATTGTTTATAGACACCATAGTAGCATGCATTAAAAACAATCCTGGAGTACATATTTCTGGGTCCTCCAGCAGCATCAGCCCACGTGTTCCCTCTGCCTAAACAAACAACAACAAAAGTTCTTACAGACGTGAGAGTGAACATATGCAATACAGAACAAATACACCAACCAGTTCTACAAACACGGCACTGAATACCAGCCGGAGTCCCCCAAACAGGCAGTCAACATTATAGATTAAAGACAAAGTGGGGAAGCAGGCAGTATAAAGAAGACGGAACTGTCCCCTAATCTCTGTTTACATGTGCTTGTGTAAGTGTGTATAGATATTTACAACCTAAATGCCTAGAAGGTGGAGTCAGAGGGAAAGGTGGGAGGCAAGGGAGGGAATGTGCGTAGAAGTAATGCAGTAAGGGAATCGACCAGTGAGGAGGATGAAAAATCCAACAAGTCTATGCAGCCAGGAGTTTATTAATTATGTATGTCTTCAATCGTCTTTTTGGTGAAGGAGGGGAGGCGCATACGTAACACTAAAAAGTGAATGTTGTGTGTGCTTTTCATCACGCACCAACTGTGCTTTTGTACATATATATCTGCAGTCCTTGTTGCTCTAAAATGCCAGGAAAACTGTTAAATACATTTTATTATAAATGAGGCTCTTAAGAATAGATACATAGGAGGATATTGGATTTGCAGACACTTCTTGCTATCTGTTTTTGCCTTTCACAGGAATACATATTTACGCAGTCTGAGAAAGAAAACTTTGAGAGTTCCAAAGAAAAAACACAGTTACTGATTTTTGTTTGATATGACCCCATTACTTACAGTAAAAGCAAAATGTCATGCAGTGCTAAAGATACTCTGCAACCTTCATTCCCTTCTAGATATCAGTCACCCTTTTTTATTTGAAGTAAAGATGTTAAGATAGGTACTGACAATACTATCTGAAAGTGCCTGACTTTTTGCAGACCCTTCTTTGCCTTTGTTTTCCACTTATCTCCACATCCCTTTCTCTTCTATTTTCTTCCTCCCTCCTGAACCTCCTGTTCGCTGTGTTCGCTCTTCTTGTGGCTACTAGTCAAGGTGCGTTCTTTGCAATGTAATTAAGTCAGGAGGCTAAAATAAATCCTGCCTGAACACTTTGAACTACCAGCTCAGCTGAAGAACCACACTAACATTTAAGACAATGGTGTCCAACTCCAGGCCTCAAGGGCAGATTTCCTGCCAGTTTTAGATGTGTCTCTGCCCCAACATGGCTGATTCAAATGGTCCAACCAACTCCTCAGCCAGGAAAAGTTCTGGAAAGGACTGCTAACGATTTATCATGAGATTCAGGTGTGTTGAACCAGGGAAAGAACTAAAACATGATAGAAGCTGGCCCTTGAGGACTGACTTTGGACACCTCTGATTCAAGAGATGGAAGCAAGAAGCTGCGGAGGTACCTTAAGCCAATTCTGGACATGCACCTATGCATGCATTCAAAAATCAAAATTAAAACAAAAAAAAAGTTTAAAAAAAAAGTATTTCTGTTGCAAAAGGTCAATTTGCCTTCTTGCAATTTGTACAAAATTGAACTAAATATCACCTTCCATAACGTTTAAGCATAAAATTCCTCAGGGTTCTGTTCTTGGCACCAAGTTTATTAATATTTTAATTTCTTTCATTAGATAACTTTTTAGGATTGTTCAGAGGAATCTCCTATTGGTGTTATGTAGATTATGTAGCCTTTTAACTACTTTTACAACCCAGGGTATATTTTAAGTTTCAGTCCCTCAGAACTATATAAATGTATAAAATCCTAGTTGTTAGATCATGATCTCCAGCCAAACAAGGAGAAGATTGTGGTTCCTATTAGTGCTCCTGATAGCCCCCAGTCATGAAATCCTCAGTTCGCTTTAGCAGTACATTAAACCAGCCATTACCAATATGTCAAAACAAGTGTTCTTATTTTTATCAGTCAAGCAATATTGGTAAACACAAGGCCAAAACCAAACCAATCAAACAAAAAAAGCATAGTTCAAATTTTGTTAACTTTATTTTAGTAACTCAACTTTTTTGGACAACAGCACTATCAGTGGCCCTTTTTTTGCACTGTTGTGCATCTTTTTATTTCAATTAAAGTAAGTTTAAGTATCATGTTTCTGCAATGCACTGTCACTAAAGCCATTAAATTAGGAGCTTTGTGTTTAATAGTTTTACTTTTTCTGCCACATTGATGTCATAAAATGCAGCATTCTTCCACTTAGCCACCATCAGACATCAGAACAAACTGTGTCCTAAAGCTAATGGCATATATATATATATATATATATATATATATGGAATTCGCTGATGGTTTTGAAACTCCACTCTGACACTGGCTGAACCTCTAAAAGCTCATGTGTGTTCCAGAAAAATTGATGTTTTCAATAATATAGCTTTATAAGATCTTTATTTGATATGAAACCATAACCTTGTATTTATTTAATAAATCATAATATATTATTTGCTCAAACTGTTCCAACTACATTTCCATATTTGCCTGTTTTATTGTTGGGGGAAACTGACCATAATTTGCTCAGACTGAAACAGGCCACTTGGCAACTCTGGCTGGACCCAGGACAAGGTAGTCTTACATGGACCCCACCTCGCAGTATTCTATTACTAGTAGAACATATATTTATTTTTACCATTTAAAGGCCCTGATTGATACTGCATTCTGTCTAATTTGTTGTTCTTCCATCTTCTCCCTTACTCTCCTCTTCTTTCTTTCTTTCTCCTTTCTGCTCCATACTTTAGATATTCTTAATTTTCCTCAGAACAGGTTCTATATGGTATTCCTTCTGTAGAAAACTAGTCATAAATACATTGTTATACATGATCGCTGGAATTAAATTGTAAATGTATATATATAAAAAAAGTATATTTTTTCAATATAATTTAAGTCTCAATTTATTACTAAATTAAGTAGTTATAAGTTAATAATTAGGGAATCTAATCAAAATTTAAATTGAACATAAAAATACACACAGTGGCGCATTTGGTAGCACTGTTGCCTTGCAGCAAGAAGGTCCTGGGTTCAAATCCCAACCTGGGGTCTTTCTGCATGGAGTTTGCATGTTCTCCCTGTGCATGCGTGGGTTCTCTCCGGGTACTCCGGCTTCCTCCCACAGTCCAAAAACATGACTGTTAGGTGAATTGGTTTCTTTAAAAATTGCCCTTAGGTATGAGTGTGTGTGTGTGTGTGGTTCTTTGTCCTGTATGTCTCTGTGTTGCCCTGCGATGGACTGGCGACCTGTCGAGGGTGTACCCCGCCTCTCGCCCCTTGACCGCTGGAGATAGGCACCAGCCCCCCCGCAACCCTGCATAGGAATGACGGGTATAGAAAATGGATGGATAAAAATACATACTAATAATTAACTGCTGCATGTGCTGTAGTACATAACCGACTAATTTCAATTGCTACCAATTCTCACTTAATCAACCCTGACATCTGATTTCTACCTTTATTTAAGATAATATATATTTATTTGATCCATACTGCTCTATTAATATTTTCACATTTATAAATGGCCTTTTTAGGCCCCTTTTAATGTATCTGATTGGGGCTGTGTATTTTCTGCTTCCTGCAGTAGTGCACCAAGCATTTTGTACTTAAAGTGGGCCAATAAAGTATCTGGCAGCCACCAACTGTGCAAGTTGTCCCACTTAAAAAACATGAGAGAGATCAGAAATTTTTATCATAGTACACTTTAACTGTGAGAGATTGAATGTAAAATAAATCCAGGAAATCACATTGTATAATTTTTGAAGTATTTATTTGTGGTGCAGAAATTAAGTACACTTAAGCACACTTGCTGTGTTGGGAGGGGGAAGAATGCTGAGCTGCATCCCAAGAACACCATACCCACTGTGAAGGATAGGGGTGAAAACATTATGCTTTAGGGGTGCTTTTCTGCCAAGGGGACAGGAAGACTGATCAGTATTAAGGAAAGAAGATTGGAACCATGTATTGTGAGTGTATTGAACATAAAACCTGGTTGGATCTTCAAGCATAATAATAATAATAATAAATAATAATAATAAATAATAATAATAATAATAATAATAATAATAATAATAATAATAATATAATAATAATAATAATAATAACACATTTTATTTGAGGCTGCCTTTCTAAAACCAAAGGTCACCGTATAGAGAAGAAAAAACGGAAAAATACATAGACAATCAACAAAACAATTAATCAAATAGCAAATGAGAAGACAGTACAACAACCAAAATCAATGTCTAAAGTGAATAAGCCCGTTTGAACAAATGTGTTTTGAGCTGTATTTAAATAAAAGAAGAGAGTCAAAAGTTCTGATCTCGGGAGAAAGTGATTTCCAGAGCCGAGGATCTGAGCGACTGAAAGCTCTGCATCCCATGGTGACAAGTCGGGCATAAGGTACAACAAGATGAGTGGCTGACGAAGATCTAAGAGAACGGGAAGGAGTGGCAAAGTGAAGCAGGTCACACAGATAAGGAGGGGCAAGACATGCCAATGGTCCCAAACACACCACCTGGTCAACGAAGGAGTGGCTACGCAAGAAGAATTTCAAGGTTCTGGAGTAGCCCATCTCCATACCTCAATCCAATACAGAATCTGTGAAGGGAGTTGAAAGTCTGTGTGTTGCCCAGCAAAGAAGTGAATAAGAATAGGCCAAAATACCAGCCACAATGTGTGCAAACCTGGTAAAGACCTACAGGAAACGTCTGACCACTGTAATGTAACCTTGGTTGGCAATGACAAAGTATTGAGGTAAGCTTTTGTTATTGACCAAATACTTATTTTCTGCACCATTATACAAATCAATTCTTTAAAAATCATAGAATGTGATTTTTTACATGTTGTTTCTCACAGTTTAAGTGTAACTGCCATGAAAATTACAGACCTCTCTCATCTTTTTAATTGGGACAACTTGCACAATACAATGGCTACCAAATACTTTTTTGCCCCAGTGTGAACAAAATGGACTTAATGAACATAAAGTCAGAAGTTGTGTCAGCAGACAAACCATTTTTGGGTTTGGTATGGAAGGTCTTGACCAGTACTACAAGGGCAAGTAGAAAAATAATTTAAAACTAATTTTGTACGTTAAATATTACCCTATATTTTATTAAAAAATAAAAACTGTGTTGATAGTTATTTGATGCATGGTTGGCTGAGTTCTTTGACCCCCCTCTACCCTAATCCCAAGGACAAATCCCTCCGCCTCATGTCAGCAGCCGTGGACTGGAATGGGTTGCTAAAATGAAAGTGCTTAATACTCAAGTTCACATGGAAGTTGTAGTCGGGTTTCTATGTCTCTTTAAAAGGTGGCACAGCCTGCCCACCAACTGAGTCTTTCTGTGTGAATGTTCTATCCATGAATAATAGTTGCTCTTCCCATAGCAGGAAATCAATGAATGTTTGAATAATGTAAGTCTTTCTTTTGGCAATTTTAACATATGCTGACAACATGCTGGCATTGCACTTTTTTTTTAGCTGATACAGTTTTGTTGGCTCAAATTGTATAGATTGAAAACTTTAAGGACATCATTGTCCATAATAAGGTGACCCAGTAAATACATTTTTCTCATATTCTCAAAAATATCCATTGACCAACAGAGCTCTTTGGACTGGTGGCATCTAAAAAAAAAAAAAAAAAAACAGCTGATGCATTATTGTACCTGCATACCTAGGTAGCTTTGGTATATTACGGGTTCTTTTTGAGAAGAAACTATGATGACTCCAAATAAACTAAATATACTTTATCTCTGTTATAATTAGGTTTAGTCACATTTAGGTCATAGAAGATTACAGAATAGAATTGCACTCTGAAAAAGTCGTAACTAAAAGAAAATTAGCTACTAACTATGTTGTGAACTGCATTCACTACGTAATAATTCTTGTATATATAATTTTTTTACAGTATTATGATACTAATTACCATGATAAACATAATACAAACTATAAAAACTATATATACCAACCTAGTGTATTGTAAATCTATTTCTTCATTGTCCGATAATTCTAGATTACAGCCCATTTCTGTTAACTAACATAAAATTCTGTTAATTCTGTGTAGAACTCAGGGTTACCTCATTTTAGTGACAAAGTTGTCGATGGCCATCTTCATTATACTTTTATTTCTAACTCTATATTGCTGACTGCACTAAGTGATGGCTTTTTGACTGGCTTCCTTGTCAGTCAATCCCATTGTGCCAACCTATTTTTACCCACCTGTCCAGGCAGCATGTCTGTGTGACAACCTTCATGCTTGTCGCCCGACTGTACCTTTTTCGATCCATTTCTGCTCCCGCCTTTGTCCAACTTGTCTGAGTATCTCTCAGTTGGATCCCAGACTGTCAATGCAGCCAGTAATGAGGTGTATGCTTCAGTCAGCATGTGAGGAGTTAATAAGGAAGCAGCACAGGCCATCACACATCAACAGGCATTGAGTGTGTGTGTCATGTGTGTGTATGGAGAGTGTTGGGAGCCTCCCTGGCACACTTAACGGCTGTCTGTCGACCAACGGGAGTATTGATTTGCAGTGGAAAAGCAGACAGAGATGAATTCTGATCCACAGAGGGTCTCTGCAGCCCATGTCTGAGTGTGGTATTTTTTTTTATAAGCATGTGTGCATGAGTGTGCAACAGCATGTGTGTGTGCACAAGTGAGCATGTTTGTTCTCTTTGTTTCAGTCTCTCTCCCAGCATACACCATGTACATACAAATGAAGGGTTTGGATACACCCCGCTGCTCTCAGGGCTGTTGCTTGTGGGTACACATGTGTGTCTGTGTGATGAATATTAGTCTGTGAGGAGCAAGATGGAAAGACAGATAGGGAAGGAAGTATTGATAACTAGGCTCAGGTGGTGAGGAAAACATCATCTAATCTAAAACTATGCGTGTGTGTCTATGATTGTTTATGATTTATGTGTTCTGTGCATGCTACTTGGGCAATATGCAAACTCCAGCTCAGTGTGGCTTTGAGACTCAGATATTAATGGGATTCTGAGGTATTGCTGAGGCTCATCAGACGTTTTAATAAAACCTATGATTGATTCTAATTTGAGCCTTTGAGAAAATCAGAAAGACAAAGATTGGTGGAAAACTTTTACAGCGAAGAAAAGAAAATTAGATTTGGCTCTAAATAAATTCTGTGGAGTTAGAGAAAGAAAGCAAAGTGATCTTGGTTGGTGTGCCTGAAAGTGCCTCGGTGTCTTTGTTTGGCAGGAAAGGGAAAAAAATCAACATAATGAGCCCAAACTGCCTTTGTGTCTCACTCTCTTCGTCTCTCTCTCCACCCTCTGTCTTTTTCTCCCTCTCATCGCACGATTCTCAGACAGCTGCCTCTGTGCAGCCAAATTAACTGCTCCCCAGTTGCTTTGAAAAGTGGGAATTTAATAAACATTTTGCCTCCAAGGTACATAGTGCTTGTGGTTCCAGAACTTTAGTTTTAATTGCCTTGAGTGATAAACTCTAGGTTTTAGACCCCTCACTCACCATGTTTTGGTCCTTTACTGTGTTGCTATTTTAGGAACCTATGTTATCCTTATGGTTGTAAATATCAGAATTAAAGATTATTAAACAGATTTATATTTCAAATAATAGTAAAAGGTTTCAGGTTTCGCCTACCTTGTGGCTTTTCTAACGTTTTTATCAAATATTGTTTTAAAGTTTTATATTTGATATCTGAGAACATATGTGGAATTCATTTATATACACCAATTGTCAGTTTTATCAAGAACACAGGTTCAGGTGACAACAATAAATCTAAAATCTTAATCACTGAGTTAGACCCTGCCTACAGGAACACTGACATTTTGCCAAAGTAAATCTACATGCAAACTGCATTCTAAAATTACTTTGTTTTTACCTTATAATACATGAAGAATACCTTATATTCTTCATGTATTCCGGTAATCTTCATCTCACCAAGAACCAAATCTGTTTTACAAGACAGTCTAGAATGTATTGTAATTTCTATATATCCATTCTTCCATTGGCTATATCCGCTTATTCTTGCAGGGTTGCGGGGGGAGCCACTGGTCATTGGGTAAGATGTGGTGTACTCCTTGAACAGGTTGCCAGCCCATCACATGGCAACATATAGACACACAGGATGAACAATCATGCATGCACACACTCATACCTGAACTTCCCCACAGCAGACAGTTGTGGTGGGAATGGACAACTACAAAATACCTTAAAGTCACACATAAACACACAAAAGAAGGTAACTACATGAACATAAAATAATATATAAAATCAATCAATACGAATGTCCATGGACATAAAAAGATAATCAATTATAGTCGTAACATACTGTAAACAGTGATGTACATGCTTTTCAACACCAGTATCATACAGTAACCAACCTCCTTAGATACAGGTCAGGTGCATTCATAACAAGCTGATCTCCATAGTTTCAAAGAGAAGCTTTTCAATGCGAACTGAAAATAAGGCCTGAGATAACAATGGAGTCCTGAGGTGTTGCCGAGGCTGAAACACCACATTAGACCAACTCTTATGACTGATTCTAGTTTGAGCCTCTGTGAAAGTCCGAATCAAAAAATGTGGTGGGAAATGTTTTTAATCAACTAAAACAAATTAGATTACCTCCAAAGAAAATTATGTAGTTAGAGGAAGAACCTTAGGAAACATAAGATCATTATGCCTAAATATATAACCATTCCATGCTTTAGCTCCTTAAATGGTTTTGGATCTTTGAAAATTTAGATAATAATCTACTTATCATTTGGGAGGAAAGCTGCAATTGAAAAGTTTAATAATCATATAGAGAGTAAAAAGCAGGAGTACTATAATCGAGCCCTGAGGAACTCCTTTGGATACTGGGAGAAAAGTAGGACCGAGCATATAAAACACACTGGGTTCAAACAGACACGTAAGCACTTTCAGATAAGTTTGTTGACCGAGCCGTGCTTCCTTTTTTTGTTTGCTTACATTTTTACATCTGGCAATATTACCATTACCCTTCAATCAGATGCTGATAAGTTTAATTACTGGTATAAAAAAGCTATTAATGTCAAATGAAAAAAAATCTAAAAACTACTAGTAATGTTCTAAATGTTGTTCTTATATATTTTAATGCACTTATTCAAAGCTAACACCCCTGATTGGCCAGAAAAAAAAATACACCAAGGAAATGCATAAGATCTTATGAAAACACATTATTAAACTGAGGCCATGTACACAAAAAATAAAATAAAAAACATTCTCACCACCTCGTTTAAAAAAAAAAAAACTCCATCCACACCTAACACATTCATAGGCATACCACACCTGTAGGGGGCAGTAGTTCACCCAACTCCTATTCACTCAGTGCAACTTTCTACTTTCTAACTGCCACATACAGCAGTAAAAACAAGCAAGCAAAAAGCACTTGGACAGTTGATTATACCAACACAGTTCTGATGGCATAAATTCTGTTTATGAGTGTTAACATAGGTCGAACAAGTGATGTTGGAGCATTTTTGTTGCAGAAAGGGACATTGGGAAACCTAAAACTCCGACTATTTCTGTCCACACACAAACGCTTAACCTGAGAAAATGCAAATCTTCTGTTTGGCCGGAGTTTGTAGAAAGAATCGTTTTTGGTGCTGTAAATCTACGTCTTCGTGTGGATGACGAAATAGAAAAATATCTTCCTTTTGTGAGATACCCGGCTACATTTGGAAAAGGCATTAGTCTACAATGGAATTTTCTGATTCTTAAAGCATGCTGTGTTATTTCTACTGGCCACCAAGAGTTTTAAAAGGGTACCTGGCCTGATTTAATATCAAATACACTCCCATAGACAAACACATTAAATCCACACTTGAACAAACTAGGCGATGCAATAATCCATCACCAAGGCTGAGGCTGACAGTTTTGTCAAATTGAGCCACAGGGAATCGAAGAACGGCATTGTGGAATTGAGTTCTCCCATCAGACAGTGCTCTGACAGCACAGAATAAAGGAAAAGAAGACAGGAGAAAGGGGTAGAGTGAGGAAAACTAGGCAGTGTGTTGCACAACCCTAACAAATGGAGGGAGAGAAGGGTTGAGATGCCATGGGTGCCCCATCAAAAGCAGAAGTCTTCCTGATGTGTCCTGTAAACCTGGCCTTATGAAGGACAGACGAAAAAACATATTGCAGCCCTGGCAGCATGACTATATCAGTCAGTAAAACACAGACTCACACAAACTCTTGCACACAGCTAAGCACAAAAGGCCACCTCAGTTTCTACCAAAGACAGCACATGAACTCCAGGTCTGGCTAAAAGGAGCACCGCGACATTTAGTGTAACCAGTGACAAACCCATTCACATGTGGACACACACAGCTATTTTCAAACCTTTAGAGAGCAGCTGGTGGTGTCACAAAATAAGCTGACAGTACATCTCAAACAAGAAAGAACACAAGCAGTCTGGGACCTTTTCTCTAAACACCTGGACCGGAGCTGGTGACAGACTGCTACAATCCAACTATTCCACTGAACCTAAAAATGGTCTACACCACACTTCACACAGTCACTGGACTCCACTGTCAACACTTAGAGAGAAAGGAACTAATATACATGAAGAGGGACAATGAAAGCAAGAGTGAGAGTGAAAGAGAGACTTTCAGACACAGCCTCTCCAATTATCGACCAAACATTGCTCCTGCTTTACTCTTTGCCTGGCTCCTGACAAGCCCTGTCGTGGTTCCTTCAACTGGCACTCGTGTTTCTCCCTGACACTCTCTAGGCTTTAATTAGGCTTGTAAATAATTATTGCAATTAAAGCTAACAATTAGGAGGACTGAAGCACTGCCATTAGTCTCACAGTAAATGTCATGAGCATTCAGCATAGGCGCTGGGAGGAAGCAGACAAATCCTGGGCAGACAGAAAGTGAGAGTGAAAAGAGACAGAATGAGGTGCAGTGGGGAGGTGGGGACGGGGGACTGTATGAAGGCAGCTGACGTAGTCTCAGCACTTAATTATAGAGCTGATTATTCTGGTAGGATGCCTCCTTTTGGCTCACATTTACAAAGTGTACATGCACACAATCTTGCACTGAATCCACGGAGCCGTTTCAAAATTCAGACCAACAGAGAACCACCAGCATTCAGTTAAAAGTGAAATCTGAGATGATTACATTCAATTATTGATTTGTAATTTTTTTAAACAATTTAACAAAAAATTTAACTGATATAAAGATGCAATACACACAGAGGGATATATTGTTTATTTGAGGTTAATTCTGATTATTATGACTAACAGCTAAAATATATATATATATATATATATATATATATATATATATATATATATATATATATATATATATATATATATATATATATATATATATATATATATAGCTCAGACAATTGGAACATCAGAGAAGACCAAAAAGAAAAAATCCTAACAGAGAGGCATGTTGTACAGAAGATGACAAGCTTCATGGAGATGATTATCTCAAATTCCAGCATGATTCAGCACCTGCCCACAGAGCACATTGTTATCCCTGTGCTTAATATAGCCCAATAAACTGGCCTAATCTAAACCTCACTGACAATCTACAGCGTATTGTCAAGACAAAAATGAGAGAAACAACAGCCATTGATGTAAATACATTGAATTACAATACTGGAGCAACCTGGGCCTTTATAGCATCTCAACAATGCCAAAGGCTGGTAACCTCCATGCCACACAGCATTAATGCAGTCAGGACCAACTATTGAGTGCATATACTGTACATAATCTTCAGTCAGTACCACGGGAAGTAGGGGTGCTTACTCTAAAACAAATACATGAATTCAAGTGAAAAAGGCGGGGGGGGGGGGAAAGAAAATGCTAAAAGTTAACTAGAAACTAATAATTATCCATCGCCATAGTCTGGCTTAATGTTCTGTGTAATTATTCTATTCATAGGCATAGGCGTCATTTTAACCAGGGACATGTCCCCAGCACTATTTATAATTGATGAGTTTGTCACCACCAAACCTAATGCGGAAATTCTTTGCCAGAACCAATCTAACAGCCACTTGTGCTCCCAACACAGTTTCTACATAGCCTCAGTATCTGAACTAACCATTATTTAAATCAGTCTGATCCACTTCCCTATGCAATTATGTTTTCTTTCTGCAAAGATGCTGCTGTCAAGATTTTTAAAGACTCCTAGTTCGCTCCAAGTACGCTCAGCGCAGAGTCCTGCAATGTCGTTGGTACAGTTTCAAGATGGAAAAAATACATAATCTAAATGTCATGGGTCTGGCAGAAGTTTCTTTACTGCGGGTTGGCAATTAAATATTCATGCAATATTTTTGTATGTTCAAGACTCCCAAAGAGAATATTTCCATTGTGTTTGTAGAGAGAGCATGCCAGAGAATTCCCCCGACTTTGCGTTGAAAGCAAAATATTCTCGCTATCTCGGCATCCAGCGCTCCCAGAGAGAGATTTTTCTCCGCCTTTATTTACGATTCAGGAACGGAGAACACAGTTAAAACCAGGGACTGGACAATATTATATTACGTTTCTGTACTGTGATCTCTGAATAAAGTAACTTTTAGCTGTGAAATATACCACAGATATGAAAAACATAACTGATTATAATATAATTTACAATCATTCAGAGTTTGGGTTAGAAAAAGCTATGGAGGCTTTGGACAATATTATATTACGTTTTTGCACAGTGATCGCTGAATAAAATAACTTTAAGCTGTGAAATGGACTCTGTTGCATAATTTATTATTATTATTAATATTATTCTCTTATTTAATTGTTAATTTGTTGTTAGTTATCTGTGAATTAAAAGTTTTTGATTGATAACTGATCTGGTCTTAGTAGCGAGTTGTGAGTTAAGTGCAGCTGGGCTTTTTCTTTTTCTCAGCACCCCCTGAGAATATGTTCCCACGGCTATGTGTTCAGTACGCTGACATTTTTGTATTAAAGATCATGTGTGTGATAAAACTACATAACATGAGTTTAACTTTTTTATTTAATTCAAATTTACTGAGACATAATTGTATTTGTATGAGCAACCGTCACCCTGCCAGTTTCAAACTCTGACGGACAGAAAGAGAATCTGACTTTCTAAGGATCGATATCCACTTTATCTTATATTATGCCGCAAGAACTGTAAAAAGTTACCTGCACAGTCAGTGGGTTTTAGCTAATCTCAGAGATGAGCAGAAACAAAGCGTCATGTAGTGAAATACAAACTTGCAATGCTGAGCTTGAAACTTGTTTATTTGGAGTGTTTGCCCCAAAAATTAGGTCAAGTTACAGATAATACAAATTAAAACTAGATGCTCTGCTAACACGACTTGATGATCTAGCCTCTGAGGTTAATGTGAGCACGGAGTACTTTGTATTGACCCCCACTGATATAACAAGAGCCATGTTGGGAGGATGGGAGAAGGGGGGACAAATGGGAGGTACAAAGGGGGTCAGGCTGGGACACTGGTGTGCACAGGCTTCTATTAATTAACAGCTTGATGGGGGCTGACAGGACGTGTGCTGCTATCAAATAATGAGGTTAGGGTTGGTCAATGGTTTCAGGGCAAAAAAACCTGATTAACACTAATCCTAGCTTAAGTCAATTAACAATACCAGTTTAGGGATTCATGCAAATTAGGTGCTTTTGTGAGGTAGCCTTGCAAAGAAGGGTCCACATAGAGCTCCACATTCAGACATGTAAAACATAAATGGAACATAGCTAAAATGGCAAAAAGACACTTATTAGTGAGCATAAGAAAGCAACAGAAGTGCAGTGAAGCACCGGTAGAATCAGTGGTTTTTAACCAAATCGGCAGTGTAACAGTGCATTCACACCAAACGTGTTTGAAGCGTCATGGGCATCAGGTTTACATGTAAGGTCAATGGGTATCTGGGTTACGTCAGAAGCAGATTGGTATCGCAAAAACGCATTTCAATGCACGTCAGATTCACGCGAATAAGACGTTTGACACGCATCAGAAAACACGCTGTGTATTTTGTGCATTTGCGCGTCACGAGCGCTTTTACATCTGCAGCTGAAAAATCAGAACTTCGGCATCAATTCGCACCGCGTTAACCAATCAGGTGCCTGGTGACATAGCGTCACGTGATGCTGTGACTTAGTTCACGGGGTCAGGTCCGGCAAAATTCATTCATTCAACATGGAGGACATACAGATAACGGCTGTGGCTAATCTCCCCGAGCTATACGACACCAGTTGCTTTCTCTACAGACAGGAATAAAAAGGACCTTGCTTTGAGGAATATAAGTGAGGAGATAGGGCAACCTGGTAAGTTCATTTCACTTTTAAAAGTTTTCACATCACTGACCCTGCGAACCTGCACAAATGCTAGCAAGCTAGCCAACTGTCCCGCTATTTTACAGTTATTTTCCGCTAGATCGACAGCTGCCATCTTGCAAAAACGTAGTCTGGCACTAGCTCCTCCCACAAGTTGTGTATTTCTGACTTGACGCATTTAAAAATTTTATATTTTGACGCTTGAACATTCGCACCTCGAATGTTGGTGCGGATGTTCAAGCGTCCAACTTGGGCGTGTGCCGTGTTTTTGAAGTTTTGGTGTGAACGCATCGTAACACCTTATGTTTGATGAACAGACTTCGTTAAACCTCAAACGTTCCATAACCTCCGATCTCTCTGCTATTGCACATACAATAAAATGCTATTTGCATTTTTAAAAAACAAAAAAAAAACATGAAGCACATGTTTCAATAAACATGCATACAAATATTTTATAGGTCCCTTTAGGTTGGGAAAAAATATATATGGATCTTAGAAATTAAGAGCAAATATTTCTGCATGGAAGCATGCAAAAAATGAGAAAGACCTAACTTTAGTAAACTCTAAAGAGTGAGCTATATATTTAGGAACAAAATTATGTCTTGATGAAAGGTGGAGGGGGAGGGGAGCTCTGCAGGAGCGAGGCTCTCGGCTGAGTGCGCAAGGTTGGAGGAGGAGATGGGTGGAAAAGGCGGGGATAGGTGGGAGCAGGCGTTTCAGCGACCCCGAGAACTACCAGCAGAGACTCAAAGATTACTTTAACATGAGTGAATGGGTCAGAGCAACACTTCAGGCATGTTTTTAATGAGGGAAAGACAGGTTATTAGGATATTAAGCTTTAGAAATTCAATTTTGCATAATACCCCCCCCCCCTTAATAAAATCTAGAACAGGACCTCATTATTGGAAAATGCTGCATTGCTACTGAGGCCAAAAGATTACAATACTGTTTTTGAACTGTAGAAACCAATCACAAAACACCCCGAAAAGCTCTGTATGCACTTCAGATCCAATTAATATTTTATACTTTTCCATTATTTATTTTTTTGTGCAGTTCTGGCCTCAAACCAGAAACATATCTGAATATCCATCCCTGTTTTATGTGTAGACAGTAAATACTATATGGCAAAAGTTGTAAGAATTACAATTTCTTTTCGAAAAGGAACATGGATGGGAGAATAGAAGTCACTTCAGGAATACAATTAATATGACGATATAGGGCTGGGCGATAATTCGATAGCAATATATGTCGATCGATAGATAGACGTGTGGTGCGCTAGAAAAAAAAGGGGTCGATAAAAAAGTTCGATAGAAAAAAAAAGTTTTCCCTCATTTTTTTATTATAGCCTATCAGGTTGCTTAATACAACAATTATTACTTACTCCAAACAAATCATTACCGCTGATAGGCAGCTCTGTCAGCCACCCCTCTATCCTTTCAAACCACAAAAAGGATGAAATGATTTGAGCTGAAACAGAATTTTTTTGATAGTCCCTAAGCGAACCATCGCCGTAACTTCACGTCGGTCAGATGTCACAGCAAGGGAGCAGCGGAGGAAGTTGTTCCAGATAAATGTTTCAGTGACTCAGGTAAAGGTTGCATCCCATTTTGAACCGATCCTCGACGCACTAAAACACTAAACGTAGCAATAATAAACCAAATAAAATACTACGATCAGTTGTCTTAAGCAGGACTCCCCTCTCCCGGCTCGCTGCGAATCCATTACAGAGAGACACAGGAAACTTACCCAGGTCGCGCTGTCCCCCTCGGTTCTTCCCCCGGTCCTGAGAAGCAAAAAACGCTTTAAAAAACACAACAGGGTTGGATAGGCCAGCTGGCTGAAATGAATTAGAATAAGGCCCCGTTTACACGAAGGAAAAACGCAGATATTTCCCTGCAGTTTGGCCTCTCATTTACACGAAAACCCAGTTTTTATCACAGAAAACGATTATTTCTAAAAACTCCGGCCAACGTGGAGATTTGCATGTTTGCGTGTGGACAGAAATAACCGGAATTTTCAGCTCCGCAACGTCCCTTTCTGGGACAAAAATGCTCCAACATCACTTGTGCGACCTGTGTTTACACTCAGAAACACCATTTATGCCCTCAGAGACATGGCATCATCGATTGTCCAAGCGCTTTTTGCTTGCTAGCTTTAACAAGCTCATGTAGAAGTTAGATGTTAGAACATAGAAAGACACTCTGAGTGGATAGGATTTGGGGGAACTACAGATTTGGCATGTCTATGATTGTGCTTAACAACACACTTTTTGTGGTTAGGTGCGGACGGAGATTTTTTTTTAAACGAGGTGGTGAAAATATTCGTTAAAAAAAAAACCCGGCTACGTGTGCACATAGCCTAAGCTTTATTGACAATCTAAACCAAAGGTTTCAGCCATTAATATTATAACGTGTCATAAAATGTTTAAAAGATTAAAATGCATCAAGATAAGCCTTTAATTTCAATTACTAACAATTAAAAAATATATAATATAATGGTTAATAATATGACTTTTCTTTGTATTTACTGATGTTACTCAGGTCTCTTTATCTGTTTCTGTGTCTTACAAACTTATTCATGATAAAAAGAGGTGTTTGAAAAATGAATTGATTTAATTCTTAGTTAAAATTAGTTCACTGAAGATTAACAAAATGACCGGGGAGGCACTTAAAATACATTTTTTACGTTTTATGATATTTATCGATATCGATCAATATGACTAATCCCTTTATCGATATGCTCTTTTTCTATATCGCCCAGCCCTATGACAATATTTCATTTTAAAAAGTGTTTTTGGTTTTGATAAAAAATACTTACCAATTAGAGCTTCAGATCAATTAAATTGAGCAAGCGGCATATGGTAGATGGAAGTTAATTTCATAATGAATTGATAAATGTCTTTATCAATAACATCTGACCAGTGTACTGATGGGGGTATTTATCCTGATTTGACAACTTGTGAATAGCAAAATTGAGGCTGTCTGAGAATCAGCAAAAATTCTGAGTGTGAAGTTTATTGTTGCAGCTTCAGATTTCTTTCTCAGCTGAAAAACACCCGATTGAGGAAGCAGTCATGTGAATGATTTCCTGACCTCACCCTATAAACAGGTTCCAAACTGACCCTGCTGCTGTGCTTGTATCTCAGGTAGAACTCAAACGGCAATCTATCAAGACCAACGTCCTCTGCTTGACTGATGGCAAGCTGTCCCAAAGATGTTGTACTTCCACGTTGAATCCCTGTGTGACTGGGGAACAGACGCAGATGTGTGGTCCATGTGTTGCCATGTGGCTTCACAGTTTTCCAGAGCATGACAAAAAACATTTGCTAGGACTACTTCTCTCGCATAAACAGTGGTTCAGGCCAAAATATTGGACTCCACAAGGGGTTCACGACATACCAGATGAGGGCTCTAGGTATAACAATCTTAGTGTGTAAAACAAACAAACATTCAACATGGGTTTGACCATTTTTATGAGAATTATTTTGTTAGTCAAAGGACAAACACCTGCTTCTATAACAGGTCAAATAATTCCAAAAGCTATGAGAGAAATCCTTTGGAGGAATCTTTTGAATTGTGGTTCTGAATTTTGACATTGGTGAACAACTGTTTTAAGTAATTCTTTTCTAGTTTTGTTTTTACTTTAAAGACATACTTATCAAAAATATGGTCTTATTTGTTGCTAAATGTCTTTCAAGCTTACATAAAATCAGACGCTATCAAAAATGTTATTTTTCAGAACCATTTGGATTTATTTTGAAATCTGACAAAAAGAAAATACAACTACTACACCAGGGCATGAGCCAGTTTCTAGTATCAAGGTTAGGCTTGGACTGGCATGATCTCACAGTACCACTGTACTTACACATACATTTAAACAAAAATATATAACATAATCTAACTGCTTGTAATTAAAATTTAAATAAAATAGATTCTTACTGTAATAATACTAGAGATGTTAAAAATAATTATCGATATGCCAATATTTTGCTATATTTTATGTCACGATATTGTATCAATATTCAAAAGTAATGTATTCATTTTTATTACATTTTTTAGAATTTGAATTGCACTATTAACAATGACAGTAATTTTTGTAGTAAAATTACAAATATGACCGCTAGTTGGTGGCTGTTTTAGCTTCTTCGTTCCAGTGGATCAACTAGATCTAATAATAAAATGTGTTATGTATGAAACAGGTTGGAGTGTTTAGAATACTGTGACAGAATATTGTGACGGTTATTCTACAGTTAAATTAGGTTTAAAAATCACAGTACATAGTCTTACTCATAGTATCGCAATATATTGTATGCTCTTGGGGGTACAACCAATCAACGCCAAGGAAAGTGAATGACTCTCCTGTCAACACCAGCCAATAGCCTTCAAGTAGCATTGTGTTTAAGTATTTCAGCTTTCTAAGCCAAACTTAGTTTAGAATACTTTAGATATACTCTATGAAAAAATCTGCAAAATTGGCACATTTTTTGCAAAACGTTTGGAGTTACTTTTCACAGAAAAATATGCGAGTACTGAACCACGGCTAGGTGGTGTACTCTGACAACCATGGCGAACAAACTAAAAAATCACAACCCATCACTTTTAGGGCCACATTGTTCTAAAATTATGGTTGAGGACCTACAAGTTTCACGTCTGTTAAAAAAACTGACTAGCTTTTTGTGTGTTAATCTAAGTAATTAAATCATGTTATACACTTTTGTTTAAATTTTTATGTAAATTACATGGTAAGTGAAAAGTATGATTTTTTTTTTATTCCACAAGAATCTCCTACTGGCTCCCACTTAACAGCTGCTATTTTCTCTCTCCAATACAACAATAGCAGATACATAACACATTCTATGAAAGAAAAAATTGAATCTGTCGTTCAACCACACAAACACTCATAATTAAAATAGTCAGGTAGCATGTCAGCAAATCTTAGTCTGAACAAGGTGTAAACAAATTCACTTTTCTCCAGTCACAATAATTTCAGCTTAATTCGTCTGAGTCTGGATGAAAAAAGGACAAACTAAAAACATCAAAGGAGGGGGTTCTTTGGGAAAACAGGTTCAGAGAACACATCATAGAAAGACTTAAGGGTTTAAAAAAAAAGAAACAACTCATGCACAGAATTTAAATTTCACAGCTGAGCAACTGGAATAAATTGGCAGAGCTGAAAATATGGTTTTCCTTTCTGTATTGTTACTGTTTTGTACGTAAAGGTAGGAGATGAAGACAGAATGGGACATAAACACTGGAAGGTGACAGGATTGAATGTTTTCTAAAGAGCCATGGGTGTACTGAAGAGTGACAGCAGCACACGAGTGAATGTTGTATGGATCTAGCCATGGAAAATGAGCCAGTTTTCTTAGCTAGCTCAGTATCCCTCAGTTGGTCAGAATAGCAGGAATTTCACACTCATTCTTATAAACAGCCTGCAATTAGTGTGGTTATATTTCATTGGGAACTCCATTAAATCTGCAAAGGTCTATTATGTACGCTTGTGCACTAAAGCTATAAAAATTAACAAAACCATTCAAGGTCACTAGAAAGTCCACACCTGCATCCCTCCACTGCATTCAAAGAAAGTCAAACATTTTGTGAGATTTTTTTCTCCTTAGAAAAGCTCTTAACCACGGTTTCAACCAGTCAGTGGTAAGACTATGCCACAGGTTCCACTTCAAAGCCCTTTCAGATGTTAAATCTTGATTGTTTCCCATGAATAATACAATACAGTGTAACTGAAGTAATGCTGTTACTAATTCTCAAACTGATGAGTGCCCACTCTTACTATCAGGGCCAAAACAATGCAAGATGGAAATAAGAGAGCCACTTTAAGATGAGTTTCCCCATTCATTTCAGTGCTAGATAAATAAAAGAATAATAATCCATGAATGCATTTGAAGACCTTAACTGAACTCCAGTGTGTTTCATGTTTCCAGCGTATTTCCCTCGGTTGACCTAAACCTTCAGAGCACAGAAAAAACATGCCAATGCAGAACCAGTTGCCATTTTAATAAAACAGTGGAAGTTGTTTGCGTTGTTGGGCACAGAAAGCGAGAAAAACATGAAATGGTGAAAAAGGTGGGGGTTGGTAATCACCAAGAACCCTCCAAACCCTAACATTGATCTAATGCACTACATTTGCATGAGCTGGCAAAAGCACCAATAAATGAGCTCTGCTGCAGCTGCCATTCAAACATGAACACTCTGTCCATCTGTTTGATTAGATCGCCAGTTGGAATTGTTATTGCTCTGGTATACTGTATCACAGTCAGCATAGCATATCTGGTTTCAAGTTTATCCTACCACTTGATAAAAAAACAAATTCCCCTGTGTTTTACATCGCAATATTTGCAGATCATGTGAACTACATTGCGCAGTGTGTGTGCTCTGCTCCAACAGTGGATAATGTGATATTTGGCTAGAAAACAACAGCTTTTGATGTAATATTAAATGTTCTGAGGTGGATTTGGGAATGTAAGACATTTCAGAGGGCATTTCATATGACTTAGAGGAAACGAAAGCAAGGATTCGCGGACGTGTCCAGGAGGCAATTAAACTGAATCTACCACAACAGCTATGACCTTTTCTGTTCATCACTGGGTTTGCCAGTGGCACTGCAACCACCAAGTACCAAAACTGTGGAAATATTTTTCTGAATGTAGTAGCAGTTGCAAACATAATCCCAGTACACAGGCCACATGTCACCTGCAGAACTCCATAATATTTACCAAAAGAAGATAAGAATATGAATAGAAAACCTCTGTCTTGTTGACCTTTTATAAGACATGTATGGTAAGTAATGCAACAGAAAAAAGGGTTGAAAATGAATTGAAAAAGTGGACATGCTCAAGTATGCATTTAATTTAGATTACTAATGGATAAATTACCCTTTGCTCAGTATTGGCTAACTGTCAGCTTGATCAGTCTGAACCAGAGACTAGCTTGTAAAAAAAAAACCTTTAAATTAATTAAGTGAACTATATGGACGGCTGTAGTTCAGTGGTATAGTTGTCGGCCTGCGACCAAGAAATCGTGGGTTCGATGCCTGCTACATGTCGTTTTGTCCTTGAGTAAGACACTTCACCTTCACCAACCGCCTACTGGTGTTGGCCAGAGGGGCCGATGGCGGGATATGGCAGCCTTGCTTCAGTCAGTCTGCCCCAGGGCAGCTGTGGCTATAATCATAGCTTGCTTCCACCAGTGTATGAATGTGAGAGTAAAAGAATAATGGAGTTGTAAAGCACTTTTAGGGTCTCGAAAAAGAGCTACATAAATGCAAAAAATGTATATTATATGTAAGCGCGACCAGTTAACACTAAAAAAACCCTCTTCAGTGTTGATGGTATTACTGAGTGAAAAAAGATACATTTTTAGTATTAGAGATTTTTTTGAAAAATGTCCATAAACACACATTTTTAGAACCTTTTAAGGGAAACTGTATGTTCTTTGTCAAGTTGTGACATGTCTGAGGTTCATCAGGCTTGAGGAGAATGACGAAGAGTAAAACATTCAGCAAATTATAGAAAAGCTGAGAGTCGAGTAGAGCAAAGTTGTTACTTTCAGCCTGTCATTGACTGGGCTGGATTTGGAGCCTGTTAGAAATCTCAGAAGTAAGATAAGGGTCTACATAATTATAGCAAGTTATTATAAAAAATGCTAAAGACAGTTAAAAATGTGAACTCAGTAATAATTTAGTCGTTGTTTTAAACAAAGTAAAACTTAGATTTAAATATAAAAATTTCAGGAGAAACTTTAATCAGCTAAAATCAATTTATCAAAAACAAAGTTTGGGAAAAGTTTGGGGAGGGAGAAACTATAAAAACTAGACCCATCTGGTGGCTAATTTGAAATGATGCAAAATAAATTTGTAGCAATATGTCGACAAAAAGAGTTTTTTGGGCACATCAGGAATTCATGGACCATTCCCTGTAAAAGTAAGACAACTGTTGTCAAAATTTAATTCTCGGTCTTAGCTTTTCAACAGAAAATCTCCTGCCCATCCATTTATGTACAGCCCTTGTGTAGAGATTTGCTCATGGCCTGCAACTGAGCTCATGTAATTTAAGCAGCATTCACTTTCAGTATGTGCATTTTGATGAGCAGAGTTACGCTCACCCTGAGCTCTGCAAAAAAAAAAGAAAAAAAAAGAAAACATACTACTGGTCTTACTAAAATGTTTGCCAATAATCCCACTACATCTGAAATTTATAAGTCTAAAACAATGCCAATATGGCCGAGGTGAGTTGAGATCCAATCACCTAGGATCAATGGTAAAACTAACAGCAAACCGAGTCTAAAAGTGATATGGCACCAAAAGTATGAGTCCTGTAAAACTGCAGTGAAATACTTTGTGTCTCACAAGTATGAATATGCCTTGAACTTTCCAATATTTCTTTCTAATACAATCACAAATTTCCATATATTATATATATTTTTGTGATAAACCAACACCAAGTAGATCACATTTGTGAAGTGGAAGGAATATTATGCATGCTTTTATGAATAAAACCCTAATAATTGAGGACTCCATACATACTGCAAATTTACCTTAATAGTAAATAGAGTCGACCTGTTTCTAATGTATTCTCAATATAAATGCAGCTGTTCTGAAAACGTTTCAGTGGTTTGTTAGAGAACACCAATGAAGAAACAACATAATGAAGACCAACAAGCGCACCAAAAGAGTCAAGGATAAAGTTGTGGGGAAGTTTAAAGAAGGGTTAGATTATAAAACAATATTCTAAGATTTGAGCAAAGTTAAATGGTAAAACTGCAAACGTACCAATGGAAGCAGAACAATAATAAGAGAAGAGACCAAGAGGCCCATGGTAACTCTGGAAGAGCTTCAGAGATCCACAACTTGTGTGGGAGAACCTATTGATGGGGCAACTATTAGTTGGTCACCCCCCCCAAAAAAATCCTGTCCTTTATGGTAAAGTGGGGGAATTGTTTGTCTGAACTGTCTTGTGTCCACTAAGTACTATGGCACAGATTGGTGCAGTTAGTTCTTTTTAAACTTTGTCGGGGCATCACATGGCGTAGCGGTTAGTGTGGGCGCCCCATGTGCAGGGGCTTTGGTCCTTGACGCGGTTTTGGGATGAAAATCTACTTTACTTGTCAAAACTGTCAGTGATGATCCAGCATCTTACAGTAGACCTGACATACACAAAAAAAGAAAACAAGTCCACCAGGTCTTTTCATCAGTTTCACTACGCTGCCTTTACATTGTGGCTGTCTGGGGCTGCCATTAATATTGCTGGTGCTATTGTCATTACATCTACTAAACAAATCATTGCTTAACATAACAGCGGGACAGGGTAAGTTTAAAAGAGGAAGCTAACAGGAATTGAATAATAGTGTCCATTATTTCAATATAAGAAAGTAACAAATAACAGCCAGATAAAATATGGATACCTGTGGAGTCTAATCTGGATGCACTATGTTTATAAATAATACAAACAAATATATGAGGAATGACCCCAAAAGCATTATTTGAATACTGAATGGGGAACAGAAGCTTGCATGTACCTGTAGTGCTAAAAGCTAAAAACGTTCCTTCCATGTGTGACTGATTGAACCAGTACACTCTCTAGTCAAGCACTTGTACAAATAAACTAAAGAAAGTACACATTTTGTGTTTGTGCTTAGACTGCATGTTTGTATGTTTAAAATCATATGATTCTGATCCTTGCAGGTGTAAGGGTAGAAGTGAACAAGAGGCCAGGTTTCCGAGTGTGGCCTTGCTTTGCAAATATCACACTCCCTTCCTCGATTTCTGTTTTCTTCTCCTCCAGCCTCATGTCTGTCTCCCCTCTGTTCACTCTGTACTCTCCCTTTCCGACTGTGCCAAACACAGAGGGCTTCTTTGTTATTCCGAGTCGGAAATGCAACTAGAGCCAAATCTGCCTCAGTTCCTGTTTGATATCATCCCTCCTTTGTTCTCTGCCGTCTCCCAACGCCATGTGCTTGGCCACAGCATGGATCAGTCAGACTCACGGGAACAAACGGACCTTAGACAAGATATATCTCGTGATAACTCGGTATAAGTGATTGGGGGTGACATTCAAGCCCATGTTGAGATAAAGGTCAAATAGATGTCTCCCACTGAGTGCAGCAGGGCTTGTTTAAGGTACCTGCTGTGTAATGTACAAGAGATAACATCACAGATCTTGAATGCATGCATTTGGAGTTCAGTTGTTAAGATCAAGCAAAGAGAGTGGAACATCAAATCTGAAAAACTGTTGCTCTGGAGTCCAGGAATCCTGCAGTAAAACAGAAAAAGCAGAACTGAATCCCAATTCAACCAATCTGTCAGGTGTGACTATCGAACTGTATCGTTAAACATTCAAGGCAACATCTCCAAAGCAGCTGAACATGTGTGTGTAAATGTGTGAGTGAGTGCGTCTGCTTCGATCCTCCCTAACCCCTGCAGAGAGAGACAGAACAGTCTACAAGCTGAATACTAATAACATCCACAGACATAAATTCTCATTCAGATGACTAGCAGTTATGAGCTCAACATCAAAAGCCTGTTTCATCTGTGAAATAAGTGGGAATAAAGGATTTAGTAAACATTGGGAGAGTCATTTCAGACTCCGTATAAACTCTTCTTAACTTGTGCAATCTGTCCAATTCTATCTTACCATAGTCTGACTGTGTATGGTATTGAGTTAGTCAAACTGAGTCTAAGAGATCTAAAATAGATGCAATTAAATTCAAGTTGTCCAATTAAATATTTTGTTGCATGAATTCAGATAAAAGGAGTGACCGGAGACTTGAAATTTACATTCTTCTAAGATTCCAAGTACTAAATTCCTGCTAGGTCAAATTATATGTTTATGTGACTGTTTCATTGCTTATAAGTACATGGCTGCTTAAGACTGCAACTTATTAATTTAAGAGTTTAATGATACAAGCTGACTAAAAGTGCATCTTAATAAATCCATTAAATACATTTAAAAAGGAAAGTTCACATTAATTCTTTTGAAACAAAGAGTGACGTAGTTTTATGGCTTTTAGCCAATGAAACTCAAAATTCCTAGCTTGCTTCCTAGCAAAACAACAATGTTACATTTAAGACTATAAAATTGTTACATTTAAATTATTACTTAACACACTAACACTTTAACACAAAACGGTTATGTCATGGTCATGGAATGGAATACAAAGACTACAGACCCGACAGCTATCCATCAGACAGCCCCTGATACCTACGAGAAGGTGGTTTAGCGGTAAAATGTTGTTGCTAAAGAGCTGGCCGAAGAAGTGTGAGATTAGAATTGCACCTAATCTCACAGTTCTAGCCTGGGGACTGATCAGGCAATGACTGCTGCATTAGTTGTGTCAAAACCACTAGTGACACAGAAAATGCAAGAAGTCCTACCTAGGCCAGGAGAAAAAGGACCAAATTCGTTTTTTTTTTTTTTGCACCAAAGTCCGCTTTATGGATGAAAATACATTTTGAATTTCATTTGGGAAATAATGGTCCCAGAGTCTGCAGGAAGATTGGAGAGGCTCAGCCATGGTGTCTGCTTATGTTGGTCTGCTGTTTCTATGAAGTCCAAAGTCATTGCAGCCATATCAGGAAATTTGTCTGCTGACAAGCCTCATAAAGATGCTGCATTATTTATAATTATAAGCTAATTCTGCCAAGGTAACCGATACCTTCATGACTATGTTGTCACTGTGCTTGATTAGCCAGGAAACTGACTGACCATAACTCCATAGAGATTTTGTGGAGTATCGTCAGATGGAAGATATGAGACACTAACAAAACAAACAATCGTTGGGGTGACCGTGGCGCAGGAGGTAGGAGCTCGCCCTGTATCCCGAGGGTTGGAAGGAGGGAGCGGGGGGCTCCCTCCTTCTCGGTCATTGTGTCCTTGGGAAAGGCACTTTACCACCTTGCCTATTGGTGGTGGTCAAAGGGCCCGGTGGCGCCAGTGTTCGGCAGCCTTGCTTCTGTCAGTGTGCCCCAGGGCAGCTGTGGCTAAATGTAGCTTACCATCATCAGTGTGTGATTGTGTGCGTAAATGGGTGAATCCTGAATGTAGTGTGAAGCGCTTTGGGGTCCTCATGTTAAAGCGCTATACAACTACAGGCAATTTACGAACAAGCTGAAGGCTGGCATAAAAGCAACCAAGGCGTCCTTAATACGTAAGCAGTGTCACAGACTGATCTTCTCCATTGCAAACTGCATTGATTTAGTAATTAATCCAAAATGAAGCTTCACCTTAGTCTCCAAAATATTTGTAAAAGTTTAAAAAAAATTTTTTTACTGGTGTAATGTAATATTCTACTTTTCTGAGAAACTTGATTTTGGGTTTGAATTAGCTGTAGGGCATATTCATAAAGATTAGTACAATAAACACCTGAAATATATCACTATGTGTAAGGCATCTACATAATTTAACTTTTTGAAATGAACATCTACTGAAAATAAATGATTTTTTTGATCTTGCACCTATTATATCACCAAATCTCAAACTCAGACGACAAAAACAGAGAAAATAAACAAGTCTTCTCAACTCCTGGACTTTTGAGTCCAAACACGTGTGCTGTGGCCAGCCAGTTGTTGACTATGTTAAAAGAGCAGATAAGTAGAGAGGATGGTAATTCATCAGTTGACACTGACAGCCTCGCACGTCATCTGTCTCTGGGGCGGCTACACCACCAAGTCCCCTGCAGCCGTCTCACTTCTCTTCCTCTTGTCATGTTTTTTCACTCCAACTATCTCCTTTTCCACTTTTATCGCCCGACCTCCGCACCGTCCTTGTGTCCCCCGCCCACCCGGGTCTGGCCTTATCCTTCCGACCTATTGCGCGAGGCGGCTGCTCTGATGGCTATCAGATGCTTCCTTTTTTGCCCTTCGATGCTGTGTCACGTCATCAGGAGCAAGAAAGGATGACCTTGCACTCTCCGTTCCTCCCTTTACTCCAAGTCATGCACTCACCCAGCTGTCCCTCTTTTTCTCATTACTCTCTCTCTCACCCACCCCCCACACAGCCAGCCAAAGGAAGAAGTGCTTCATCTGCCTTATTCTCATTCTTACCTAACCCTTTTCTTGTCTCTCCATTTCTTTCTTTGTCCCTGCCCTTATTCTCCTCCTTCATTATCAAACGCTGTCAGAATGTCCCCCTGCTGTGCCACACAGGTTATTTATAGCCAACAGGAGCTAGAGGATTTGGTGATGTGCAGAGGTGAGCCATCCTGGGCCCTGCTGGAGCAATACAGACTTTCCCTGACATTTAAGCATCTGCACACACAAAATGCATCAAAAGCCGTCCGTCTTCCTGTTAGGCTAGCTTGTATAATTAGTTCCAAAGGTTTAAAAAGGCATCCAAAAACACATGCCTACCTGTCTCTCAGACATGACGTAGAGGAAATTCCGGTCCAGAGAGAAGGCCATGTCTCTGAGAATGGGGCTGCCGTCCTTTATGACAGAGACCGTCTCATACTGTACGCCACCGTGAGGAGGCCCATCGACGCGAATCTAAGCAGATAAAAAAAAAAAAAAAACAGGAGACAAACAGGTCAGGCAGAGCTATTTATATCTGTGTCACACCAAGAAAGATGAAAACCGACAAGCAGAGATTGACAAGAATGACAGAAGAGAGTCACAAAACATTTGTCAACATTGTTCATCATTTACTGTCTCTGAGATTCTGTTAGATGGAGATTCTGCATGAGGGCTGTTTGGAAAAATGGTTCCTTGCAAAACTATTCACACCCCTTGAACAATTTTACATGTTGTTATGTTAACAGCAAAAAAATCAGAGTATTTTTTAAAGATGTTGTGTTAGCCCAACACAAAGTAGAATATAATTGAAAAAAAGTGAAAGAAAATTGACATGCTGGAGATGTGGGGATGTTTTTCTTCTTCTGTGGGGACAGGGTTGTTGGTTAGAGTTGATGTGAAGACAGATGAGCTAAATACAGGTCAAAACTGGGGGAAAACCTATTGGGACATGCAAAATTGGAGCAGAGTTTTTTTTTAAACAGATGTAGTCAAGAGGTTCCTGTGGTGGCTCTAGGGGAGCTGGAGAGATCCAAAGCTCAGGTAGGAGAATTTGCTGACAGGACAACTACCAGATCTGCAATAAGGGCAAGAAGAAAGTCATTAGAAATAAAAACAACAAACAAACAAACAAAACCCCGGAGGAAACCCTGTTTGTAGTTTGCCAGAACCCACATAAGAAAAAAAGCAAACACATGAAAGCAGGTCCTCTGCATTAGAACGGCCCAGTCAAAGTAAAGATATAAGTCCCATATAAGTCCCAAAAAAACGGACTGCAACAAAGAGTGGCTCTACAAATCTATGACTCAGAAGTCTGAATACAAGTGCATTCCACACTTTTCCAAGTTTGATTTGTACAAAATGTAGAAAAACTTTCGTTTTCTTCCTCCCACTTCACAATTGTGCACTACTTTGTATCGATCAATATTTATTGGCTCTTTGTTTAGTGTTTAGTCTTTATAAGACTCTAAATGATTATCAAAAAGTATTACCTTGTGTATACCCTGTATTATAGCAACTGTGGCTAAATTGGATGAGTGGTCATTCTGCAGTCATACAATTGGTGATGTGATTCCAGCTTTCCTTCACTGCCACATGTTGTGCCCTAGTGATAGCCATTTAAGCCCTAGTTGCCTACTGATGTGTGTATTAGAGTGATTGTACAACTGGGTGAATGTGGCTCAAGCGACTAGACAAGCAGTACAAAAATTGAATCCATTTATAATCGATTTGCCATGACCCGGAACACTGCCTTAATTGCACTTTTGCCATGTATTTATTTTTTGTAAAAAAAAAATCTTGAAAGCAGTGATTGTTTTCTTTTAGCTCATAGTCTGCCACATGAAATCTAAATAAGATACACTGAGGATTGTGGTTGCAACAGGAAAAAAGCTGAAGGAGTAGGAATATTTTTCCAAGGCACTATAATAACAAAACTTTACAAATCTTTCTATTTCTTAAAACCTATTCGTAAGTACCAAACATGTGTAACAGCTTGCAAGATCATGTATTTATGAGTTCACAGCATTCCTTTGAGATTCTTTGCAGTTCCTTTGGTTACAGAACCTTGAGGAATAATTGCTGATACAATTAAGCCATTGTGAAACCTTAGCAGTGTTTTCCTTTTCTCCTTCTCCTAATAAATGATGAATTCCCTCACTAAGACTTTGAACTGGAAGCCAAGACCACCTTCCTACAGAAACAGTGGAAAAATTGAGAAATACGTCCCGAATGGGGTGATGTTTCATCTTAACATTGAATCATGTTGACTAAATTTGTAGCCAGAACAACAAATTTTAAAGGGGGAAGACCATGTTTATGCCGGGCGTGAGAGATGTCTCTATGATGTCAGATGTCAGAGATCCCTCCCCCAACCATCAAAGCTGATGGCTCTATCATCTGTCCATTCCCGTCTGCCTCTCTCCACCCCAACATTCATCTGTCTATTCAGATAGTGACAGCCCCAAAGAGCAGGCAGCCTCACTAAAAAATTACCCAAGAGGGGGAAAGTCAGGGTCATACGTCTGTCAAACTAGGAGGGTGAAGGACTTTGGGAGCTGATGTGTGCACACACACAGCCTAATGTTTGTTTGTGAGGCAGTGAATGTGTGTCAAAACCATTAGTCGTGTAAGGGGAAAGAAAGTGAGGTAGGTTAACCGACGGCCCTAGAGATTGACCACTTGAGTGGAAGAACTCAAACTGGTCAAGCCTTCCGTGCCTGACCTACAACTGACCCCGGGAGACTGATGCAGGAGCCATTGACAGAACATATGTGAAACCCATATGTGGGAGGATGAAGGACGGACGCAGGGGCCGGGCCCATCTTCATCTAGTTACTGACACTGCAGCGTGGAGGGAGACCTCAGCAAATACGCTCGCCCATAAAGCATGTCAGCGTACGGCCATACCAGAGCTGCACGCTGTGATATGTGTCCAAGCAGGCCGCCGCAAGGGATCATGAGATAACCCGACCTTCCACCCTGTAGTTCATATTAATCAGATCTCTATCACACATTCTCTCACTACAGTCCAGGGGCCTTTTGATTCACATTTGGCCACAAGCACAACCGGTGCACATTCTTGATGTAAGAATGTTTTAGCAATAAAGCCCCTGCTCTGCAGGTAAACACATAACAGCTGGCTACAAGGTAGATCATGCAAAGATGAAAAAAAAAACAATGAATTGTTAAAGTAGTCATAGATCCTGAATGTTTTCCACATTTTGTCCCATTATAACTGTTAACTATCACCATACTTAATTGGTAGTATGTGAGACAGACCGGCACAAAAGTAGTGCATATTTATGAGTGGGAGAAAAATGGGTGGAGGGGGGAGCATAATGCGGCGGGGATGTTTTTTCTTCAAGAGTGAGAGGGAAGCTGGTCAGAGCTAAATAAATGGTAAGTTGACTAAATTTATGTAATGCTTTTTCTAGCCAGTCACACTTATAACACATGTTCACCTGTCTTAAGAATCCAGGCAACTGGAAAAAAACACTAGAGGCTAAAATATATATTTTCCTTCAGTCTTCCTTTACTTTAACATTTAGGGTGGTCTAGAAGGTGCAGGAAACTGGCCTAGGTTTGTCCTGTTTCACCAAAGATGATATATCAGACGAGATGAGAAGGCTGCAAACAGGTAATACTGTTCCGTCAACATCACTCGCCCTCTAATAACAGAAAAGTAATGCATTGAAACAAGCCCTGTTGCCCCAGAGAGCTGCCCTTAGGTTCAGTCTGGTGCGCCATTTCAACACCGCAGCTATTAGGCAGCTCCTCTCCACCAGCAGCATTGGAGGGCAAAGTGAGAAAGGGGAAAAAAGGTGAAGATGGATAAGAGTGTTGGAAAAACTGTCTACATGTACTCGAGGGAACCCATGGGTTGATTTTAATCGGTTTCAAAAAAAGGGAAGACAACACCATCTTGAATTATAGATATTTAAACAAATTGCACAAACACACAGTAGGCAACTGGTGTTTAGATTCACACCGCATGTGGGATTTGATATCCTTCATGTACAAACATAAATCCAAACACAGCAGTGATGTTGGAAGATAACAGAGAACAAAAATAAGTGTCCTTAGGCGGCAAGGAGTGGGAGGCAAATCCTGGAGCTGGAGCGCAGTTTTCAGATTTTCAAATAGCTTTTTTTTAGAATGATTTATTATAACAAAAATTAACATTTCAAATGTAGTTATGAAATTGCTAAGCAAGACTATATGACCTGTTAAATCATTTGTCTTGTGCATCTACCAGAATTCAATATCTATCTGTTCTAGCTTTGTCTTCATTTAGTGGTAACAGTAAACTCCAATAAAGAAGTGCAACTTGAGAGAAAGGGGAAGATATGTAAATTGTTTTGTGCAAAATCATATAAGAAATGAAATATACTTTATTGCCGAGTTATTAAAATGTGTTGAATCACACAAACATAGAAAAACAACCAAATCATCCAATCTAAGTCCTTATCAAGTCCTTTTTAAATTATCCTTATAGGAGTGGCTAAACTAAACACCAAGTCCCTGTTGCTGGTGACTTTTATTCTAAGTCAAAAACACCTACTATTAAATACAAGCATTTTTTTACGTGCACGGGTTGCAAAAAAGAGGATGTTATTTTTCCAAGTCTTAATTCTTTAGCTTTACCCCCCCCCTAGAATAATGTTCACCTTGACAGAGAGACTGTACTAGCTATTACAGCTCCCTGTCTGTTTACAGATGTTTAATTGAAGCAGCACCGAAATTTAGGATGACCTGATTTATCAAGTTATACTACAACAACGTTCATGCTAGCACAACCCCAGTTTATCAGCGATCTTCCAGGCATGGAAAACCTGCAAACCAGAGCAAGACATGAGTTTAGTAAATAGTAGAGTTGGGTAGGTCACCAAACAAATCATAGAGCTATACCTATGTTTGGTAATATGTTGTGAGAACATAATAGAAGTATTCTGAACAGAACATTTCCTTCTCACATAGTAATGGTAGTATGATGGTCTGGGCTCTGCTATACTTTTCCAAGCCCTTAAAAGCCTACCATAGTTGATGGAAACAGGAATTCTGTGTTTTATCAGAAAATATTAGGAGTGTCTGTGTATCAGTTTACTAGACAAAGCACACCCCAAAGTCCAACTTTGAATGGCTCCAAATGAAAAGGAAAAACAGATGGGGGAAAGGAAGGTTTTGGAGTGGAATAGTCAAAGTCTGATTTGGTTTTTTAACTAGACCATACTGGATTATTTTCAGCATCAATAGTTTAGAGTTATTTCACAGCATCTTAATCAGTTTTAAATCTAGATACTTATGTAAAACGTAAAATACTTATTCCCACTTATTCTAAATGCTTGATGGAAAATGTTGTTGCCAAGGTTGACACTACCAGTTATTAGGTATAAAGAGCAAATACTTTTTTCAGTCGTGGAAGACGGCTGGTTTGGGTTGTTTATTTCTTCCCTTTACTAAACGAATGCATAATTTAGAAACCTCGTTTTGTATTTACTCAGGTTATATTTGCTTGATTAATTACATGAAATATGCAAGTGTGACAAAAAAAACCCAAAAAACTGAAGAAATATGTAGGGTGAAAATACATTTTCATAGCACTGTAACTCTTTTTATATCATTGGATCTGATTGGTTGAACAGCAGTGCAGTCAGTGAAAGCAATCAGTTTATCACATATAGAAAAAAACGTTTTGCAGTATGAATAAAAATAGAATAAAAGCCATGAAAGGGTATGTCTCAAATGGAGGTTTACTTCAATGGCTCACATAAAAGAGCAGGCATATTAAGGATGCTTGGTTTCAAAAGGCACATCACTAACATCATTTGTTTTCTGTTAACACTGCAACTACATGTATGCTTTACGTTATGGTACCTAAACCTAAGGGACCTGGAGATCTGAGTTGGGGGATATGCCTGCGGGAAATGATGGCAGAGGCATCAGAGGCCTCCTCTTGTGGCTACGAGTGTCCATGCCAGAGGAGGGCTTTTGATGAGACCATGTAAGCACCCTGGAAAAACGTTTGAAGATTGACCAAGCTCCAATCCAGATTGCCCTTTTCCCTCTTCTCCACCGCTCTGCCTTGGTTTGTGGTTTTGAACACAGTGCCAAACAGTGGATCACCAACTGTGAGAGTCTACGAGAAGCAATTTGCTTGAGTGAAAGGGGCTGAATAAATCCTGGCTAAAAGTGCAGCAAATGTGTGTTTTTGCAGTGCATTATGGATGTTGCAGCTCAGAGATGGAAGGAAAAGTAAAGGCCAAAAATGTCATTCATTTATAAGACACATCCCACCCAGCAAGACAGCTTGTTCTGTCACACAATAAAACTGCTCAGGCACAGTTAAAGCAATACAACAAAAACCTTTACACATAAAAAACTAAACTAAACAAGTCGTAGTGCTGTGAAAAAGTATTTGCCTACTCAAATCAAACTTTATTTATAAAGCGCTTTTCAAACCAAAACAAAGCTTCTCAAAGTGCTTTACAGATTAAAAATGACCCACAACCCCCCTTCCCAAAAAAGGGAGGGCTGGTACCCCCACCTCCACCCAAGCACCACCTGGAGAGCACCAAGGCAGCCACAGCCGACCACCACCCCCGAGGCAGAGGGCTCCCACAGAGGAAACACTGGAAGGAAAACTAAAATAAGTTAAAATATTAAAATTAAAACAATTATAAGATATGATCAAATAAAAATGCAAAGCAGATAAACAATAATTGATAAATAGCCAGCTAAAAGCTAAACTAAAAATAATTCAATCAAATAAAACATGCAGAGCAATTAAACAGATTTAATAAATAATAATCAGTTAAAAGCTATGTTAAAAAGGTGAGTCTTGAGCCTGCTCTTAAAAACATGAACGTTCTCTGCGGCCCTGAGGTCCTCTGGCAGCCTGTTCAAGAGGTGAGGGCCATAATAACAGAAAGACGCCTCACCATGAGTGTGTGTCCTGACTTTTGGGGTGACAAGGAGACGGCTGCCAGAGGAGCGCAGAGACCGCGAAGGTTCATACTCATTGACTTATCTACATTTTGCTTACTTGATCAAGCTTAAATGTTGTAGATTACACACATTTTAATATCACAAACTCTGGGTAGTGACTGAAAGGACGGGATTGCGGATACAAGCAGCTGAAATGGGTTTCATCCACAGGCTGTCTGGGCTCACTCTTAGAGATAGGGTGAGAAGCTTGGCTTTCCGGGAGGGGCCCAAAGTAGAGCCGCTGCTCCTCCGCATCAAGAGAAGCCAGTTGAGGTGGTTCAGGCATCTGTATAGGATGCCTGGTGGATTCCTCTCTGGTGAGTTTTCCCAATGGGAAGAGACCCAGAGGAAGACCCAGGACACACTGGAAGGACCATGTTTCTCAATAAGTCTGGGAATGCCTTAGAATTCCCCAGGAGGAGCTGGCCCAAGTGGCTGGGGAGAGGGAAGTCTGGGCCTCTCTGCTTAGGCTGCTGCCCCCTCGACCCGATCCCAGATTAAGTGGAAGATAATGGGTGAAGGGATGGATGGAGGAGCTAAATAAAAGTATTTTCAAAACGATTATTTATTTTTTTTTAAACCTGGCCCTGTCACTGTCATGTCACTGTCTCCAAAATCTAAAAACTGTTGTCAAACTTGGCAGAAATAACTTGTATTTGGTGCTTATTCTGGTTATTTTAGTCTGATAATTACTTTAGTTTATGATCTAAAACATTTATGTGTTATAGAAAAACAAACAAAAAAAACTGTCCATAATAGGGACGCAAATACTTTTTCCCAGCGTTGTACAAAAATCAAGCTTTACCATTTGGATTTTAAAGCCCGACAGCACAAAATACAAATTGTTTGCTCAACATTACGTGCTTATTTTTCCCATGTATTAGCTCAGCTGCTAACTATTACCTGAGAGCAATTTTCTTTTCAGATTTGTAGAAATCCTATTTTTAACCATTAGCCTTGAGGGATGTTAGTTCTCTGAAACCGGACACGCTGGTGCACAGGTGGCTGCCAAGTCAAATACAGATCAGTCTGGGGATGTAGATTATTTTGCCTCTGTATTTCAGCAGGCAGAGAGCACTGTAAGCCACGTATGTAATCTTTACCAAAACACCCAAGGGAGGTGCTCTGCGAACCTTGTGTCAAAATCGGAAAAAATCAAATTGCATGTTCCCCCGCCTACACTGAAATAGTATAATAAGAGCTGCATTTCTGAAAAATGTGGTCCTCTGGATGAAATTCAGCTGTTTTCAGAGAATGATGCAGAAAGTTCGACTTTTCAGAGACTGTAAGTTGAACTTCCTAAATATCCAATTTGACAGATATCTTCTGCATCTGCGCTTATTCAGTTCTGCAGTCTTGAGAGCTGGAGTGACAGCCACCGCTTTTATCTGCCTGATCCCACACACTAGATTAAATTCTGCAAAAGTACACCACCACCACCACCACACACTTCCACGCTGTGTCTCAAAGCACTGACCTCTCACAGAGGCACCACAGACGGTGCTCTGCTTAGGAAAGGGAGAGGGAGCTTTGTCAAGTAGGGTCAAACCAATTGAAAAGAAAAAACACAGGTCAGACAGATTTGACAATGGCTACCGTAAAGCTTGTACAATCAAATCTAATCCATCTGATGGACCCCATCTTGGCCACTGTAAATGGTTTGAATTTGATGCCCAGATTGCTCGGTAGCTCAGACCAAATAGGCTAAGTGTCACACTGACAGGATTTTGAGACCAAGTCAAGCTTGTCAGGAGTCGTCTGTGATTTCAAAGGCTTTTGTGACAAGACCGGCACTCTGGTCAAAAGACAAATACATTTTTTTCACTGTTCTGTAATATACGTTAAACCTCTCAAAATTCTATTTTACACATGCAGATGAGAAGGTGTATTTGTTGTAACTTGTGAGTTCGAGAATATACTGTATGTACTGTAAATATATTATAGGAGCAAGCAATTTATCTGAACATGAAAGCTCACTATGCAGCAGGGGTCCAGCTTTATTTCTTCCTTTAAAGCCAATGAATACAATGTTTGTTAACATGAAAGCTTCTTGAGTAAATAGGTGTAGATGAGAAAGCAAGAATAGTGGCAGTGGGGTGTGAGGTGTGCTGACAAACCCACCGTCTATCCCAACGGAGAAGAGGGCATGTCGGAACAAGTCAGGCCCTTTAGGCACGGAGATGCCCGAGTTTGAATGGATGATTGGTATGTGTTACAGAGGAAGAAATCATCAGAAATGTGCAAGAAGTCAAAAATAGATGTAAGCACAAAGATCAAGTATACCAAGATTTCAAAAAGTTACAGATCAGGAAAGTTTACTACGAGGAAGTCCACAAAATACAGTTAAAAGCAGCAAAAGTTCTGATTATAATAAAAAAAAAGAGATCACATTCCTCCTATTTCAGTTTCCCTTCATTGGCTCCCTGTTAAATCCTACATATAATTTAAAATTCCCCTTCTTACATATAAAGCTCTTAATAAACAAGTTATGTCATACATCAGAGATCTGATTGTTCCACATGTTTCCATTAGAGCAATTTGCCCTCACACTGCAGGTCTACTGATGGTTCCTAGAGTTTTCAAAAGTAGAATGGGAGGCAGATCTTTTAGTTATCAGGCTCCTTTCCTGTAGAACCAGCTCCAAATCTACTTTTCAAACTAGGCTTAAAACCTTCCTTTTTGATAAGGCTTATAGTTAGAGTGGCTTAGATTTTCCTGAGCTATTTCTGTAATTATGCTGTTATAGGTTTAGGGTGCTAGAGGACACAATGACCACTTTGCCCCATTCTGCTACTTTCCCCTACTACTTTCTAATTTTGGATTATTTGCCAACAACTTCATGTTCTCCTTCTATACATGACACACATGATCCTGTTTTTCAGTGTCTAACCCAGTCTCTCTCCCAGACAAAGCCATTGGGTGAGGTTTTGCTGAGACCAACTGTATGTGCTCTCATTAATCCTATAGGCTTGAGAGTTGTCTCAGAGCTTATCTGTTTAGCTGTATTTTTCTCCAAGATGAAGCCAACAAGGGATCTACTACTGCCATTAACTTTTTACTTTCCTTTTTACCTTTGTGTGCTGTACTGCTCCCCCCTCCCCCCCATCTTTTGTTGCACACTGCTTATCCGCTGGCAGAAAGAAGGCTACTTTACTCGCTCACAAGAAAGCCAAATTGAGCTGAAATATTTTCTGTCATGAGATGGAAGGGGACCCATGGGTGTGGAAACTAAACTGCCACCCATTACTATTCTAAGGTAACAGTTTTAAAAACTACATTTTGAAGAATACAAGTAGTGTGTCTGTCAAGCAGTTGACTGTAGCCTGGCTAGATGAGTAGATTAACCAGATAATATCAGCTTGTTTGTGTTAATAAAGAGCTGAATAATTAAAAGGTAGAATGTTCTGTCATAGTCAACACTTGAGCTATATTCTGTGTTTTTGTTTACATCTGTGTAAAAAATTTGATAGATGTTAAATAACATTATGTGACTGGAATATTGACCGTGTTATATTATTTCAGTAGTAAATATGATTGATGCTTTTCTATTTCAAGTAAAAGTAATCACATTTCTTTTCTTTAACTGTTACCATTTTTATATTTTTTGACAGGGTGCTTTGGAATAAGAAAATGACTTTTGTGTGACCATAAAGTTGCATTCACACACACAACACTGACGCAAATCAACCACTTGTACTCAACAGCTTGAAGAAGATGAGGCTCATGTGTCCACCCTGGAAACCTGGCTTGAAATGTAGCAGGCTGCTGTATTCCTTTACTCGAGTTGGAATAGTAACAACCTATTCAGTTGGCTGTGTTTGTGTGTGTGTATCTCTACTTCCCTTTCTCTTCTCACACTGAGAAAAAACATGGAGCCTGTCTCCACCTCGATAACACATCTAATCCATCACCAGTGGCAGGCTGAAGAATTCTGGTGTCAGATGTAAGCAGCATGGAGAAATGCGCAAGCGTGCATGTGTGTGAGGTGGCTCCCACAAGCACTGGATGCTGTCTCTTTTGTTCGAGTTCCTGTTGTACATTATAAGCTTCCACGAGGCTCACGTTAGCCTGTTTGGCCGAGTGCACTATGTGTCAATTCCCCTTGGATAGGCTGAGGCTGGAGAGGCCACGCTATTGTGACAGGGGGAGAGGAACCTGAGAGAGGACAGAAAAAGGGTGATGCGGGGAGAGGTAAGCAACATGGACAGATAAGAAGTTTGGAGAAAAGGTAAGGGGGGAAAACAGACTGCATTCTCAGGGGATGGTGTAGCAGGAAAAGAGGTAAATTACAGGAAGGGAAACAAGCTTTAAAGGAGAAGGTGGCACTATATCTGCAAAAATGACCCTAGCCTCCAATCAATACAAGAGGCAATTGCTTCATATTTTTGGCTGGGCACCATAAACTTTATTGATTTCCCTCTATGCTCCATGAACAAAGCAGTTAACCCTTTACTCTACAACACCTCTCCTCATCCATTTAAACTTTAATAGAAGCTACCGCACAGGACAAATCACACTCGATGACATTTCAAGTGAATCGTTTTTCCTGCCATTGATTTACTGTAAATATTGAAATCAGAAACACCCTGTTAAATTGATCTCTATTGAGTCCTGACAATGAATCATTCAAAAGCATTGGGACTCCCAACTTGCTCTTAATTCCCTTATAGGGCTTTTATATTTTCAGCACTATGGGTCGCATAACTTACAACCCAGAACATGATTGTTTCAGCACTTTCCTCTGTTTGCCACCGTTTCCAAAAGAGAAACCGGAGCCTGCGGCACACATTAGGGGTCTGTGGTGGGGGTGAGATCAGGCCACCACTCTAATAAGCCCGAGCACACATATTAAGCACAGCGGCACAATGCAAGGCCTATATTTAGCCACAGTATTAAAACTCGAAACAGAGACCAATATAGCACTGATGGAGGCAAGCCAGGAAGGTTCTGAGAGAGCAAAAACAGAAGGGACGTGATGGGAGGGATTTTCTGCTTTAGCCTTCAAAAAAATAAAAAAGATACCAGAGAGGCAGACAAATAAGGTTGAAAAATAAAATACAAATTGTTTGTATACCAAACAAAGAACTAAAAAAATTTTTCTTTATCTGCTAACCCAAGTCAAAAAAAGATTAAATAAATGCGTAGTGAAAGTGAAAAAAAGGCTAATTGAGTAAAACTGACAAAAGAAAGAAGTTGAGAAAACAATCAAGCAATAAAAACAGGTAGTCATTGAAAAATGAAAGTACAGCCTTCAAAGGGGTTTAAATATCAGGACATGATAGAATGTGTCAAGTCTTTACTTGATTCTAAAATAGTTTATATCTAACCCTAAGAGTGCAAAAACAACAGATTTCACACTGTCAGCTTTTAAACAAAAAAATAAGACAAAATAGAATAGCTGTATATGGAAAAAATACCCGAGCCTCAGAACATATAACCACCCCTATAAAAGTATGTGTTTTGGCAGTTTGCTGGTCTGGAGGATATGGGTGTTTATTAACACAAGAGATCAGCAATTACTTAAACAGTTATTGCTACCCATCTTTCTGGGTGGGGTAATAATACAATTTTAAAACAATGCACAGTCCATTATTCTAGAAAAACAACAATTCTTCAACAAAAAAAACTTTTAAGACAAACTGCCCATCTTCCATGAAATGGAAATTTGCCTTAAGGTCATGCTGTGCAATGCTGAGGGAAATGTAAAAAAACCCAACAGCTCCATCTCAGACTTTAAAGGCTTTACTTAGCAGGTTAAAATGTGAAACTTCATGTCAGCCCAATTAAGAAAAGACAGCAAAACATATTTTTGGAAGAGCTGAGGGAGAAAAGCTAGTGAAGAAGAAATGCCTCTTAAAAGTTGAATGAACCACAGGATTTCTTGAACAGTGTCCGTTTTTACAGATGAAACCAAAGTAGATTTGTTTTCTATGACGCACACCACTATGTTTGCACAGCCCATCAGCAAGACCATCAAGCATGGTAAGGGGGAAAAAAGTATGGTGGTAAGAAAAAAGACATGGTGTTCGAAGGATCATGACTTTGGCTTTTTTTGCAGCCACAGAACCTGGGCATTTGAGTCACTGTGCTGACGATGAACTCGTCTGTATACCAAATTTTTCCAGAGTCGGGTGGAAGTCAGAGTGAGGTCACCTGTTAGCTAGCTGATGCTTGGGTGAAACTAGATTACTCAACAAGACAATGATCTCAGGCACAGCAGTAAATCTAAAACAGAATACCTTGTGGGTGCAACAACTTGTCAAAAAGTCCTGAACCTGGTTACAATGCTGTGGTGGGACCTTAAGATAACTGTGTAAAAACAAATGTTTGCAATCCTCAATGACCACGAGCATTGTTGGAAAGAAGAGTGGGCCAAAACCTCCCAACAACAATGTAGGAGACAGATAAAGTCATACAAAAAAGGTTCTATAGCTCCTGAATTATGGGGTCTGCTGAGGGTTTCACACAGCTTTTTCATTTTGTCATTATCTGTGTTTAATAAGTAATGTTGTGGTAGAATCTGTTGTGCATTTCTTTTACACTTTGGGTCAGAATTTAATGTTTGTAGAACCTGGTAAAAACTAGATCATTCTTATTATGTCTTGATACATGGAACCTGAGAATGGAATGAGGTCATATTCTCTTTTTCCCATGACTATTCACACTTCATTCAAACATGATGGTAATAATTATTAGGTGAAACACAGACAGCATTATGCTAAAATTAAAGCATATGTTCACACAATTATTTACAAGCACATGCGCACGCGCACACACCCACACACATGCACGCCCACACGCACATACACTGTGTCTCTTACACTTATAGTTGTGGTTAACAATTCCTTGTAATGAGAACAAGGTAGCATACACCTCCTTACAAAAGCCTGACTTCTGATAAGGGAGGCTCGTCTCCAGGGAAAATTATGCTTCAAAGGTGGCACTCTGACTGCTATGATGTACGAGCAGACTGAAGGAAGCAGAAAAAGAAAGCCGAGCTCAATTGATGTGTGTAAATAAGCAAGGAACAAAACAATCACATTACATGCAGTACACACACAGGCTCTGATGGTGAGACAGAAGTTATTATAGGAAAGTCAAACAGCCTGAGCCAAAAGGAAATATCACCCTTTCTGCTTTCTCCCCTGGTGTTCTTCAAAGTAGATCACAAAAGATACGTGCATCAAAAAGTAGCTCAGAAAAAGGTTCAGGTGAGGGGCAAATTAGCTGAAATTGTTTCAATTCCTCCCACCGGATTTGTGAGATTTAAATGTGGGACAAGATTGGCAAGGAGCGGTGAGACGCTAAGAAATTATAGCCAGCGGGATCTGAACTATAAATGAGAAGGAAAAAAAAACACACACACACACACACAAAACACTTCAATCAAGCCAATCAATCCTACCTTCACTTCGGTAATTTGCACTAACATCAATGATGTCCCGATATGTTTCTTCCTGTCGATGAAATGCCTGCCATTTGCAGCATTGGCTGCTAAGAAGGCTTTTGATAAATATAACTTATTACTGTAGGGTTTTGAAACTTAATCCTCAGATTAACGCAGGTTTGATGCACTTCTACTGGAGCAGTTCAGGACTGAGGGTTCATGGAGGATTACATGAGCGGATCCACAAATCTTACTTTTCATTTCCATCACAGAATATTTCGAAGAGGTGGATTTAGCCTCAGTTATTTCTACCAGTAGTTAATGATGTGTTGGTTCTATAGTTTACTGTATTTGGTGGGACAGATATAAATAATTAATTGTACTCTACTGTGAGAATGTGACAAGTTGCTAATTGTTTGCATCTACTTACCAACTATGTAGCAACGCAGTGGAGGAATGATGATTAGGTCTTGTTTTACAACTTTGCATTTGAATCCGTAAGTCAATGTCTGATTTTTACAAATTAGAAAAAAGTATTCAAATTCAGAAAACAACTAATTTGAGAGCAACACTATCAATTAATTTTTTCATAGTGCAACATTCACAATGTTTTGTTTTGTTCTTTTAGTACTACATACATGTACCTGCTCAAGAAATGGTACTTTATTGCAATTGCGAAAGTGGTCCTGTTTAGATGAAAAAACACCTTTTAATCTGATGGCAATGAGACATGAGTGTGACTAGACAAGGCGACAAGTAGATAAAAAAGAAACTGAATAGACGGCTCAAGTATAGCACAAAGAGATGGATGCATATTGAAGAACCTGGATAAAACTGAAGAAAGGATCTGCAGGATCCATATTTGCTTTATTTTTGGTACAACCTTTGATCAGTCAATAAGCTTTTGTTTCAGCAGTCCTGACATCTGCTTGCTTGTAGCCTGTTTCTTTCCAACAGACCTCTTCTAAATTCAAGTTAAGCCTAAAACTATTCAATTCCCACCTCTAACTTCCATTTACTAGCAACATAAACAAACAAGCAGCTGGTTGTGATAAACATTTTAAACAGGAACAATTTAAATAGCCAATGACAGCTATTACATGGTTTATCCAATTTAAACAAATGAGGCCACTTAATTGAGCATCCCAGTCTCAAAATTTTTCAACCTTTTATGACAATCTTTAGTATTTAGTAGATAATTAGTTTGCTGGTATGACTTGTTGCAATCCTAATACATAACTAGACAAGCTTTTGGCAGCACTCCTCAGAAATCTCAGCCCATTCCTCATGGCAAAGTCCTCTCTTCCATTAATATTTTTGGATGCTGCGACTGATTTTTTCAAATCCCACCACATATTTTCAACAGAGTTCGGGTCAGGTCTATATTAACCCTTTTGAGTCTTGGGATCATTGTACTGTTTAAACCCCATATGAAGCCCAAACTTAAGCTTCCTTGCATGCCATTTTCTCCCACAGTATTCTGATATTTCATTGAAATCATCCTCCCCTCCTCAAGCTGCAGATTTCAGGTACCACAGTGAGCCAACAGCATACTTTAGTGAGGAGATGGTGCTATTTTCAATAAATGCTTCATTCATTCTCCTCCAGACATACACTAATTTACACAAACATAAATGTCCAGTTTTATGCAAAAAAAGGGTCCCAAAACCACTTTGGCATATACAGTACAGCCATGTGCAAAATGAAGCAGACTTTTTTTGTGTTTTGGATCAATAGTGGTGTTGCTGAAGGTCTTTTGCGATGAGTCAAAGACTTTTGACTTTCTGTCTCCTCAGTAATCTTGTGGCAGTCATTGATAGATACCTTTCTGTCTCATCCAGGTGGCATAGCTGTTGTACTTTAACCTTTAACAGTCAAGGCATTTGAGATGTTCCATCTTAAGCACACCTGATGCAACTAATGAAGCCCTTGCTTGGTTGCTTCAGGTGTACCTGAGAAAATGAGTAATTTTCAGTCTACAGTAGTCACTAAAAGTCTAATTTAGTATTGAATTTGGATCAAATCTTTGTGATATAAGTTTTATTTAACTATTTGTGTTTTTATGTCATTACTTTTTTGCAAACACCTTAAAATGTTAATATAGAAAAAAAAATGTGCACACACCTCAGGTCCAAAAAACTATCCCATACCACATTTAACTCCATAGAAACACGTGTCACAACCTTTAACCCCCCACCTATCAAGTTCCTAGAATTGCCTGGATATATAAAGGTCCTTCTATAAGTTGAGAAGAAAGGGGGGAGGCAAGGTGGACACTACACTATAAATCTTTAACCCTGTCAGAGGGCAGAAACAAAGTATGGGGGAGAGGTTATGAAAGGAGGATGAGCAGAGGGACAGGGGTGGTCCAATCAGTCTGCTTGCAGAGTCACAGCGATCCTACTTTTGAACGGCAGGATTGTCTGACCCCTTTCAAAACGTTCACAAGAAAAGCAGGCCAAACCCCCCTGTCCTTGACAAGGGTTGCCATGGTAACCCCTCTCCCCTTGGGCAAGAGGACAGCAGGGAATCAACTGAAAGCTAGAACTGATGAGAGGATCTTGGTGAATATTTTTTTTTTAAGTTACATCATTGCCCATCACTGGTTCGAGCTGAACTGGTTTAAGATTGATTGTTTCATCCACTTCAGTTTATTTACGGTCTTTAAGTAGTCTTCTGATGTTTCAGTGCTACGGACATTAAAGGTCTGTGAGGCAGCGAAGGCATTCCAGCACAAAACTGAAAACAGGATATGTTGGGTCATGGCTCATGAACCCAGCTCACCTTTGTGTAGCACAGTAATAGGTCTTCTGTCACAACACCTACATGATAACTCTGGCACGAGTAATGATGCTATGGAATATTCAAGTAATTAGGCATTGAAATATTCCATTGTTTAACTGAGTGATCAGATATACACTTGCATCATGTGTGGCTACCAACACATTCTATTGGAAGTAGGGAAAAACAAGTACAACTTCTTTAAATTCTGGTGCTTTGTGTATTTAATTAATATTTTACAATCTGATAAAGACTAGGTGGTGAATAAAACCTAGAATGGACAAAGAGTTTGTACCACGACAGTAGCTGAGAACAATAGCGTAATCTCAATTATTTGCTTGTCCTGCTTGGGTGCAACAGTGTGAACTTTGAACTGACACTTCTTGGTCTTTGTTCTTCTAAAAATATTTATTTGACATTGGCTTGATCTGAAGAGAAAAAAAGCTTTTACCTCAATAACTCAGTTTGTCTATGATGATTGAGGGTGCTCCACATGCTTATTGGTCTCATTGTTAAGACTGTTTTCACAGGGAATGCAATTTCACTCGTGATGCATTCGTCTTCCAAGCTGTTAACATTTTTGTTTTGTAATAAGCTCATTTGGTTTTAGTCTGGACTTTATTCATGTTCTTTTCTTTCTATATTCCAACATTTTTATATCCTTTGTCATTTTCTCGTTTCTTTTTTAATCACAATGTCTGCACCATTCTGACACTTAAGATTCGGGTCACTAAAATCTATATCAGCTTTAGGCATCATGGGTCATAAAAGTCCATTCAACTTGACAAATAATTCACAGTTTTAATTTCATGGCACATCAGACATGCTATCCTATTAGCTGTTGCATCTAAGTACATCATTTGCAATTGCAATTTTGCATACATTGATAATGTGATCACAAATGCAACTCAATATATCGTGCAGCTCCGTGCAATATTACCTGACAAAGAAACAGGAGTTACTAGAGGATTTAGTTTAGGCATAGGCTTCACATAAATTTCAAGTGTAAATCTGTGCATGTATACTTGTTCTGCATCTCTATATACACAAATCAAGCAAAAAATTATGACCACTGACAGACCTTTACTATGTTATTTTACTAATGCTATGATGCAGCAATCAATAACAGTAGACTTGTTTGTTTTCTCTCTGTGGCCTAATGATTCTCCCAATGAGATCATTGTACCTGAAAAAGGCTTTGATTTAAAGGATGTTTCCAATTGATCAAAACTCGTGCAACATCAATTACAAAACCAGGTGCATGACGGTGTTAATAACTCCACTTCATAAAGAATGTCCAAGCAAACACATGTAATGCTGTCTGCACATAAAACAAGCTAATGACTTTCAGTCATATTTGCTCTATATGAAAGCAATAAATGCAGTCCTGATTCATTATTCAGCTAATTAGAAAGCCCTTTGAAGGAGGATTTATGCCCTCTGTTCTCAACTTATCTTTGCATATTAATGACATTTAGTGCATGCAACTCAAAGACTGGGTCAGACAGCCACACTGCACAAAATGCAGCCATGTTCAGTGTTTGCAAATCACATGCAAAGATACAACGGCCCAGTGCTTCAGTGCTTCTGTGGACCTGAGGTGATCAGAGATGCACATCAAGAGAGACATGTTGGTGACAAAGTATCCCCTTTTACCCACCCCAAACACTGGGAAAAAACACACACACGCACACTCCCCCATCTGCCCTTAACACCGTCATAATTCAAACACATGGTCTGAAGTGGCAGAAGAGGAAAATGCTGCGTATGCAGAATAAAAGAGCAGCGTACACTCAGGTCAGAGTAAGTAAAAAAAAAGAGAGAGAGAGAGCGCGAGAGAGAGGGGATACATTTAGAGAGGAAAGCAACGGATGTATGTGTGCGTGTGTTCTCGTGTGTGATGGTGGCACATTTCGTAGTCTATGAATCTTCACTAAAGCTCTTTAAAAATGCCGACCAATCTAGCATCGGGGATTTAATGCCTGCTTCCCTCCAGAAGGGATAGAACAGCCAGTTAAAGTATGCTAATTCATTGGCACTAAATACACTGCTTTAAATGTCAACCTTCCATTATTACACACACACACACACACACACACACGCACACACACACACACACACGATCCATGGAGAGCCATAGACTCTCGCTCAGGGAATCACATAAAACCAGCACACATATTAAATCACACAAATCAGGCTGCTACTAAGGCACAAGGAATCTAACTTAGAAATGAAAGCCACTTTAATCAATTAATAATTTTACAAATAAAGGAGCATTCTTAAAGAAACTTAAACATTTAAACAGATAATTATATTGGAAAAGAGAAACCAATTGCTTAGAGAAGGCAAGAAAAAATTGAGGAACAGAGCAATTGGAGCACCGAAAAGGAAATAACATCGAAATCAGAGCTGGAGTATAGCTCCAGCAAATAAAGGCGATCAGCTCCCAAACAACCAGTAAGAAGCCTGACACTCCTCCACAAGGTAGGGTGACAGCACTATTAATTCTATTAACCCTATTAGCAATTCCATCCTCATGCCTCCCTGGTTCAATACACACCTCCATCACACTGCAGAGCTTCTGCTTTTCTTCCATATGGAGAGGGAGAGAGGATGGATGGAGAATAGAGGGTTCAAGGTGGGAAGTATGAATAGAAACTCCAAACAGGGGCACTTCATGTGATTCTGATAACCAGCTATATCTCTGCTATAATCTTGTGACCAGTTAGGACACTGTTCAAAACACATTAAAGCATGCGCTTGGGTGACTGGCACCAGGACTTACATCCTTGGAACTCTTTAGGCATTGAGGTGGGGTCACTGTGGATGTGGCTTGTTTGCAACAGATGTCATCGGGTCAAACGATTAGCATGCAGGTTTTTAGAGGTTAAGCAAACATTTTTTTGTAGAAGCCACAAATTTACTATTGCTGTCTTTGTCCAAACATATAATGAAGTTATGGAACCAGACTCTGTTGCTAGATAGCCATATTTTTATGGTTAATTTATGTATACATTGTACAACTAATAAAAAGCCTTTTTGACAAAGCATTTATGCCATGTAGCTGCAAAGATAAGGTAATCTCTAAGATGCCTCTGGTCATTCATAAATCCCCAATTGACTCGAAAATGTCCAAAGTAGATGTGAACTCTCATCTTTCTGACCACAAGAGTAGTAGAGTGGAAGTCAGCAGAGTCAATACTATGTGCTTTGCATGACTTTTGCATCAAACGTTTTTGATTCATAAGAGTGAAATGTTTAAAAAGTGTGGGATGCACACAGAGGCCGCATTTTTTGTTGTTGTCTGTCATCTTGTCTGGGTCAAAAAGATCTGGTTATAATCTATTTTTACTCATTAATATTTAAAATGATGGCATATTCAGTAGTATTTCATTTAATAATATTCAGTCGGAACAAACTGAACAGAAAATTCACATCATTCCATCACACATTGAGCAGATTATTAGGATACATGTATTAATTATGAACATCTCACCAGCTGTGGCCTGAACGCTCTGCATGGAGCATGAAAATGTCCACGTGTCTGCACCAAGCGGTCAGGGGTGTGAATTGCAATCTGTCAAAATGACAGATGACCTTCAGATTTTTACATCACCGTTTAAAAAAAAAGTAAAATATGTAAAATATTCAGTCAAATATGTAAAATATTCAGTTAACACAACCCCTGGATGCACATCACCAGAGCCCTCTAGGTTAGGGGATGACAACTAGGCCTTCCAACCTCACAGACTTGGAGCTCATCACCAAAGATAAATGGTCAAATACAAGTGGAAACATGCAAAAGGGTGGTAGACAATTTTAGGCAGGGTTTGACAGCAGTAAGGTCAACCAAGATATTTAGATATTAAGTATTTTAAAACTTTAAAAGAAATACACCTCAGTCAATGTGATACTAGGTAGAGTTACATGTGTAAAATATATTTAATCTGATCATAGTTTGAATTAGAATTTGACTGTACATGGGTCCTGAAAAAATGTATCCGATTATGACAAGCGTTTACATCCGCACACGTTCGATCGGAATGAATCATTTTGACATGCGCAGAACTATCAAACATATGGGAAACCGCCTTAGAAGAAGTAGCAGACTTTCGTTGTAAACAAACATCGCCGCGTGAGTTTAAAATGGATGCTTTTATTTTTTTCTGGTCACGGTTTTACATCTACAAGCCTTTATTGTTGTGTACACGGTCAAATTCTAACCCAAATCCCTTTCATTTTTATACGCCGATGTAAGGTATGTCAGAGTATTCCGAATGGCGTGTTTGCATTAAGCATTTTAATTCAGATCAGGCTTTTAATCCAATTACTTGTGTCATGTAAACATGGCAATTGTAGCTTTAATGCTTTGGTCAAAGCTGTTTCTATCACAACTTCACTGACTTGGTGAGGTGCATGGAGAAGATCAAAAGTGGGTTGAGATGAAGTCTCCAGCAACACTTGCAGATTTAATGCTTTGTCAGAGGCTAGCAGGAGGCCAGGAGCATAGGGAAATGAGTGCCTAGATACAGCCTTCTCCCAGCTTGCTCCCCTCTTCTACCCATCAGCATCTAGCTCAGGGTGGGTGGCTGAAGTTGCCAGTAGACACTAGCGTACCAAATTATGTAGGATAGTACCATTAGGGCATTAGTGCAGCTCAGCACCAACCCAGTGTGTGTATGTGTGTGAAGAGAAGTTAAAGATGTGCAATATTACAATCTGACTCCATACTCAATTGGAGATAACTTAAGCGAACTACGAATTAAAATAAGTAGAATCATATACGTGGTGGCCGTCTTAAATGTTTGAATGAGGAACTGAGTTTCAGCAAGAAATAAAACTACCTATAGCTATAGGTAATAGCTACCATACTATTACAGACACATTTCACTGTGCTGTTGCCCCAAGCACAAAAGAGAATGAATATATAAAGAGCTGTGCAAGTTCTTCCTCTCCGTTTACCTCCATGAACTCTGTACAGAGTAGTTGCAGCTCTAAGGGGCTATCTCTGCTGTGTCTGCAGCAGAGAAGTATGATCTTCCCTGCTGACTGATTGCAGCCCATATTACCTGCGGGACAAGCTATTTCCTGTGTATAAATCCACTTTTGTGAGGTAATGTCTAGCATTAGCAGCAGGGGCTATATGGGTGTTTGTTACACAAAAAATCTTCTGCCAAAGAGCATGCAAGGGTGGCGTGAAATCTGAAAGGTAAGCACGCTTCACTGGGCATTTGTTTTCTCTTACTGTTGCTCCATTCGCACTAAATTTAGGATGAAATCATTCATCTCAGTGTAATCGAAAATTTCCCTCAAAAGTGCAAAGCTGGTAGGAAACAGACTTGCATGCAATCCACAATGTTCCCTTTTGTCATTAGTGGTATTAAAAACTGTGAGAAAAGCCACATCAAACAATAGGCTTCTGTTTTTTTCTCTTATTCATAAGCTGACCACAGACTCCATCCAGACGGCTCCATGTTTGACCACCTCAGTACAGAACCCCCCCTCCCCCTCCCTAACTATCTGGCTTCCTGTTATCCCACAACTGGGCTTTCAGTCTCTGTGGAAAATACATATTCCCTTCCCTTTCTCTCCTTGTGTCCCCGACTTGTTCTTACTGTAAAAACCACATAAATGTTGGTGTCCACACAAATGTAGACGGTTGTTTTTCCAGGTGGGTGGGTTGATAGGGGAGTATTAGGAAAGAGTGCAGGCATTGTGGCCCAATGATATGATGTGTCTACATGTCCCCCCAAAACCCATCCCCCTCCCCTAACCGCTGCTTACAAGCTCTTTGTTCATCTGAAACAAGAGGCCAAATAATTATGTCCATATGAGGGAGGAAAGTGCAAAAAGAAAGCATACAAGGGGAGGAGGAGCAGGATGGGGTGTTTGGATAGTTAACGGTTTTTTTGGGGGGTGGGTGGGGGGGGGGGGTATATTCTCTGTCTTAGAGGACAGACAGTTTATAACCCCTAAGACACCCATACACACACCCTCCCCACATGAATATTTAGAAAAGGGAAGGTCAGAGTGCATTGAAAATGAACAAAACGAGACCAACAGCCGTACAGTTGATTTACAATCCCTTCATGAACGGAAGGTGCGAGAAACAGAGAACTGCAGACAGAATGGTGTACATCACTCACTCTGCACTGTTAAGGCTTGGAAGAAAATCTGTCTTCTTAAGCTATAAACTGCTTTACTGCACCTAGGAGTAGAAAGGACATGCATCTGATTAAGGAGTTCTTTTCTAGAACAAGTAAATAACTGATATTTCCAGTCAAAAGTATACATACACTCCTCATAGATGTGAATGTCATACTAATTTTAGTCTAAGCTACTTATGCCCACTATTTTTTTAAGGTGAACTTATTATTTTATAATATTAAACGAGGTTGAAATTATGTTGGCTTTTCTTAAAAACAAAAAACAAAATCCACCTTGTAACTTATAGATTCAAATATACACATGGAATGCCCCTAAAATTTGTTTTAATTTCCGTTAGTAAGTTACAGATGACACACTGGCTTTTTTGTACCCATTAATACGATTCTGGTATAAATCTGACTGAATATTTCACCACTCCTCTTGGCAGAATTTTTAGAGCTCATTTAAAGTTGATCATGATACATTTTTAGAGCTCATTTAATGTTGATCATGATATATTATTGGAACGACTGGAGAGCTGGGTCAGACTCTCTGGTACAGTACTTGGCTGGTTCAAGTCTTACCTAAAGAGCAGGGACTTCTTTGTTTCAATAGGAAACTTTTCATCAGAAAGAACAGAAATCACATGTGGGGTGCCCCAGGACTCCATCCTGGGACCCCTCTTATTTAATATCTACATGCTCCCACTAGCCCAGATTATAACAACCAATAAGACTAGCTACCATAACTATGGAGATGATACTCAGCTTTATATTGCGATGTCACCAGGTGACTTTAAACCCATCCAAACCCTAAGTAATTTAACTGCAGAATGGTGCAAGAAGATACAAGTAAAAAAAAACTTCTTAACTAACAAGCCCCTCGAGCTGAGATTAACATTTGCTAGTTGAGCATTGTTGTCACTGCACTGACGTTGGCATGTATAGAGAGAGAAGACATGTTTACTTTGAGGAGACGAGTTCAGGCTAACTTATCCTCTTCTTGTGGGAACCTGTAATGCTGTCTGATTGCAGCAAAAGAGTGCACTCAGAGGCCTCAACGCTTTGCCTCCGGTCATAGCTCCAAATGGCTGGGACATAAAATAACTCCTTATGAGTCACAGACAGTCTAATGTTTAAATCACTAGATTCACACAGGATACATGTGGGGTGCCCCAGGGCTCCATCCAGGGGCCTCTCTTATTTAACATCTACAGTGGCTTGCAAACTTTTTCGGCTCCTGAGTCAATACTTTGTAGAACCACCTTTTGCTGCAAATACAGCTGCCAGTCTTTTAGGGTATGTCTCTACCAGCTTTGCACATCTAGAGACTGAAATTCTGGCCCATTCTTCTTTGCAAAACAGCTCCAGCTCAGTCAGATTAGATGGACAGCGTTTGTGAACAGCAGTTTTCAGATATTGCCACAGATTCTCAATTGGATTTAGATCTGGACTTTGGCTGGGCCATTCTAACACATGGATAGGTTTTGTTTTAAACCATTCCATTGTTGCCCTGGCTTTATGTTTAGGG
>OY747709.1:45117399-45282399 GCA_963556495.2 Valencia hispanica | reverse complement strand
CAGTATTGTTACAGGTTTAAATCTGCAGAGCTGTGTGAGAAAAGTGAGAATACAGAGAATGTTACAGATAACCATACACTGATTGAAACAGAACTGAATCTGCATCGATAAAATTGGTGTAACAGTTTGCATACCTTTTTCACCCATCCCATCCATTGTCTATAGCTGCTTATCTTTGTGGGGTGGGGGTGGGGATGGGGGGCTGTTGCCTATCTCCAGCAGTCACTGGGCAAGAGGCGGAGTAGGCTACACTCTGGACCGGTCGCTAGTTTATCACAGGACAAACAACCATGCACACACACTCGTACCTGAGGACAATTTAGAGAGACAAATTACCTTACAGTGATGTTTTTGGACTGTGGGAGGAAGCCAGATGCCAGAAGGGAACCCACACATGCAAACTCCATGCGGAAAGACCCCAGGCTGGGATTTGAACCCAGGACCTTCTTGCTTCCAGGCAACAGCGATACCAAGTGTTCCACAGTGCAGCCAGAGTTCAATTTAATGAACTGAATTCAATATTCAGTATTGCTGTGTGGAAATTTAGTAAGACGCTGAAATAAAGTAGTTCAATTCCAACCGTTTAAAAAAAAAAAATGTAGTGACCCCTTTAATAAATATGGTTAACATTGTAAAAATTCAGCTATTTCAGTAATTAAATTCACTAAGTGAAACACGTTATATAGATTAATTACACACATATGAATGTTTTGAAGCCTTAATCCAAAAGAAGTCATAAGAGGCTGGTGCCTGAGAAGAGTTTCAGCCTCTACACATGGATTTGGAGATTTTTTGGGGGGATGATAGACTTTTTCTACTGTATGTCTAGTTGGTATATTACAGAAGAAGCTAATCCTTGACATTAAGTGGCAGTCATGTCTTTAGGGCTTTCAGTTACATGATGAAACCCAAATGAAACTTGCCAGAAGCCATCTGTTTTATAATCCTGAAGATATTTTTCTCTGCCGGAAAGGACCACAGAAGGTTGCAGGATTTATAGACGACCTTTTTACCTGCAAATGGCAGCGCGTGTCAGTCACAAATCAATGTGTGCAGTGAAGCTGTAAAGATTGTTCACATTTGCTCACTTAAAGGAAGGAAACATTATTGTTGCATTTGCTTATAAACTACAAGTAGCCGTTTGCCTGCAGCCTCTGTCTTTTTAGCTTCAGTTCGAATCATTTATTTAGAGATGTACCAATGAATCAGCTGAGACTGGAATCAAAGTTTTCCTTTTGTTGTTTCTGTTCAAGGAAATGGCTGGTAATACTGAAAATTCTTTTTTTTCTTCTGTTTATTAATGTCAACAAAACTAGGAACTAACTTAATTTTCTGACTATAAAAACAAATATTTTGATACACTTTGTTTGACATAAGCTTTTATGCATAAATTAGAAATTCTTGAATTCCCATGTTTTGTTTTCTTTTGAATTGAAAATTACTGCCTCTAACAAAGCCAAATATTTTCTATTTAATGTATTATGATCTTTTGAAAATAAGGGCTTTGATTATATTTTGAATTTTGCAGCTCAGAAATCCGATAATGGCTAAAAAAAAGCCTAATTGTTTCTCGAATTATCTTTTTTATGATGGTGTGTGGAATCATGTGCTCTTTTAAATGTTGAGGTATAATACATCATACATTAACTAACCTTTGACTCCATACTACAATGTTTATTTATGCATAAAATCTAAACAAAATACATTTTAATACTATAAAACTTTGTGTTGTGGTTCAGGCTCAGCTCACATTTAATATTTAAAATTGCCCTGACTTCCAACCCGTTATTTACTGGTAAATCCTCTCCTAGAAGAGCCTTGGCGGGCCGAAAAAAAAAAAAAAGTGCTCTTCATGATATTTACTCTGCCTCTACATCATGTCACCCGTATAGCTCCCCCACCTCGTGTTTTCCTGATGCTGCTTGTTCCCCAAAGCACCGACTGAGAGTACAGGATCCTTTTGTGATGTAATTTTCTTGTGTGTGATGAGGAGCATGAAAAGAAGATAGGGGGACCTTGCAGCGATAGACTAAAGCAGCTGGTCTTTCATTTCACTAAGGCTTTTGCTGCATTGTCTCGTAATAACCCCAGGGGCTAAAAAAAGAGAAAATAATATTTAGATATAGTCTCATATGGTGTCTTTACCATTCTTTTTTTTTACTTGCAATGCAAACCAAGTCGAGAAATTTCTGTGAGATGCTTTGGTGCTCAGAAATTTCTTTAATTCTGAGAAAGATAGAAATGGAAACCGATCTGTAGTATCTAATCATTAAAGCTGTTTGGTCACTATTCATTTGAACCATGCCGAAATTACTATCTGCTCCAATTATGACCTTTATTTTTACTGAGGCAATGAGAAATATTGACAAGATAATGCATATGGGTTCCTTGTTAATCTGCATCTTTCCCCTGTGAGCAATTACAATGAATCATTAAAATCAGCTTATAGGTTATATTGAGGTCCTGTATGTGCCTGCCAATAAAATACCCACCCTAATGTTAGCGGTTATTCTTTGATGTTTTTATCTGTGTCTTGTGTGTAATTTACATTAACAGCCAATGTTCAGGAGGTTTTCAAGTATGCAAATCCAACAACAGCGTGCATCGGTTCACTCATTCCTCTTCATGTGATTTTCTTTTTTATTGCATGCCTCAAAGACAGAGAAGATGGAGTTAAGGAGGTCTCCTGAGTCTAATTTATGAATTTTAAGTATTGCCTGAATCCTGCACAACCTAGTTGTGGTGCATTCTTGTGCAGAGTGGAGCAATTGTGTTCGATGTGACTTGTTGTTGTTTTTTCTCCGCAAACTCAATCGATAGGTTGGAAGGGTTTGAAGTGTTTTGGACAACTTTGAGAAAAACAGAAGTGTTTGTGAGGAGTTCGATAGATCGGTCCAGTCTGGTGGCGAGGATCTTATGTTGACATGGTGGAAAGGTTTCTGTAAATCCTCAAGGAGGTGCCATACTTTTCAAGAAACTGTGTGTAGGAAGGAGAGCGGCTGTCTAAAAGTCTCCTTCATGGCTGTATTCCCGCTATTAATTGTTTCCCTGTGGACCTTGTACAACTGTGCACCTTATCGATTCCCTCATTTGGTTGAGTGAAAATCCCACAGCACTGCTGGCAAATGAAAGAGCCTTCTCTCGCCTCCAATTCAGTTCTGCTTGCTTTGCCAAAAAAATAAGAACTCTCAGGGGGACGCCTTCTGGTGATTTATTCATTAACAGTTGTTTGCATTTCGCACTCTTTGAGGTTTGTCCAACACCTCATCTTAACTCCTTCTATTACTACTTTATCTTGCTTGATACGTATAGCCCGCCGACAAAAGATTCCCTCTTGATGTCCCTCTGCAGAAAACCAGCTCGCAGATATTTTTCCTCGCCCATCAGGCTGCTGACTGTGATAAACCGACCCTGTCACACAGCTCAGCCCTGTCATCTGTTCACCTCTGCTGGCAAACTGTGCTGCATTAGATTCCTCAAATGCAGCATGACCAGCAGCCAGGCGGCACTAGCAGCTTCTCCCCATGTGCACTCTGGAGGATTCAGCTCAGCGCAACTGTACCCCATTTGCAGGAATGACAAAACTCCTTACTCGCCTAGATGCGGGATTCTCCTCCACTGTCTTTTCAGTGATTTGACCTTAATTGGGAGTAATGTCTTGGCTCCAGGGGAGCAAGAGGAGACGGGTATCCCCTCCTGAGAAAGAGGATGCTCAGATAATTCGAGGGAGGACATGGAAATAATATTGCTGCGTATTGAAGTCAGTCAAGCGAGTAATTTAGTTTAAAGTGTCTCTGTTCACTGCAAGACCCTGAAATCGGGCCCAGCTTTATTTTATAACTTATTAGTGTTGTGCACAGATACAATGACACATGAGTCTCGCTGTGCATGTTTGCACCGTTTAACCACTATGTTATGGTAATTAGGTTTAATTAAATTTCTCTGCCATAGAATTGTAAATGCAGCCACTAAAGGTGGATCATGAGTGTATCAAAGGTTCCACACACTTTGCATTTCTGTATGAGACGGACGGATAATGGATCTTCCCTGAGGGTCTGTGTGCTGTGAGCAGATACACCCTCTTGGACATCAATCACCCAGCCTTGGACTGTACTACGATTTCAAACATCAATTATAGTTTGTCCCTGCTGGTGCAGCTTGTAGTGGTTTTAATTCGAACATGTTTTGATACCGCAGTGGATCTTTAAAAGATGAAATCTTGGCAGGAGTTCTGAGCTGCCAGACCTTGTGTGTCTTTTACTCACCTCAAGGATGAAGTGAACTGACTTATCTCAAGATATCAGAAATCATATTGACATTGATTACGGCAGTAAAAGTTAGGTCGAGCTTTAGGTTTAAGTGCGATGTTATTGTATCTCCGAATCCAGTAGATATTTTTTCCTTTTACTAAAAAAGTAAAGAATTTGGTATTTTATGGTATTTATATAAAATACTTTGCTAGTATTCCTAGCCCTTGAAGTTTTCCACAATTTGTCATGTTACAAACTGAAACTCAAGTGTATTTTATTGTGATAAACTTAAAAAGAAGGTCATAATTGTTAAGATGAAAAAAATCTACATGGGTTTTTCAATTTTGTTTTACAAACAAAAGTCAGAAAAATATGTTTTGTGTTTTGTATTCAGCCCTCCTTAAATAAAGTGCAACCAACTGCCTCCAATAACTTCCACTTGTGTGTAGCTGTCTCTCAGCATAAATCCAGCTGTTCTTTGAAGGCCTCAGAGGTTTGTAAAGCAACATCAGTGAATCAACAGCGTTGTGAAGACCAATGAACACAGCTAACAGGTTAGGGATAAAGATGTGCAGAAGTTGAAAGCTGGGATAGGTTCTAAAACAATGGCCCAAGCTTGGAACATTACACTGTGCACTATTTAGTTTATCATCTGAGAAGGGAAAGAGTACAGCACACCTGGACACCTACCAGGACATGGCTGTCCACGTAAGCTTAACAACATTAATGAGAAAAGCAGCCAAGAGGCCCATGGTAACTCTGGGGGAAATGTCAAGATTCACAGCTCAGTTGTAGGACATGTAGGAAACAACAAAGATGTGGAAGAAGGTGTTCTGTTCTAATCAGATGAGATCATAACTGAACTGGCCTGTCTGCAGAACCTTGCATGTGTAAAAGCCAGACACTTTACAAATGTAGTCTTAATGACAGTATGGCAAGGCAAAAGTGTCACTGAAAGAAAGACAGAAGTTTAATCTGCAGTTTCTCAACCTAACATGTGGAAGAATGTTCTATGGTCAGACGAGACCAAAATCCAATGTTTTGGTCTAAATGTAAAGTGTTATTTGTGAAAAAGTTGCCCTGAACATCACCATGAAAACATAAACCCCTCCAGGGAAGCACGACAGTGGCAGCATAATTCTGTGGGATGCGTTTTTCATCAAGAGCAGGAAAGTTAGTTATGGCTGATAGGAAGACAGAGTTAAATACAGGGCAGAATCGAAAAAAAAAAATGTCAGTTACTCTTCTAATGCAAGACTTGATATTCACAGATGCTTTTTATCGAAACCATCTGAGCTTTGCCCAAACCGAAGAGGGCAAAAATGCCTCAAATGCACTAAGAGACTGCAGCTGTAACTGTTGTAAAAGAGGGTTCTAGAAGGTTTTGACTAAGAGGCTCTGAATTAAAATGTAAGGCACACTTTCCAGATTTTTGCTTTAAAAAAAATCTTTTAAAACCACGTACACTATACTACACTAGAGTAGTTGTTTTGCAGTCGGAGTATTTCAGGTTCAATTCCAGCTTCCTCCTGTCGTATGTCCATGCAGCCTTGGGCACGGCACTTAACCCCAAGTTGCCTACTCAGCTTTGTATTAGTGTATAAATGTGTGTGTTTGTGAATGTGAATGGGAGAATGTGGCTCCAGTGTAAAGAGCTTTAAGTGGTCAGTGTGAGTAGAAAAGTTCAGACCATTTACTTTTCCTTTCACTTCAGAATGATGTTTTCTTTGTGTTAATTGGTCTCATAAAAACACAGTATTGTGATTTGTAGTTTTATTGTAAAAAGGTTAAAGCATATGAAGTCTTTTGCAAGACATTTTAAATCTATTGCCGGTTACAGAAACTTCCAGTCAGATGGTCAAAGCAGGTGAAGACGTGGTTGCACGGGGGAAGTGTTAAGCTGTTAAATGTGAATTTTAGACCAATTGGGTCCAGGAAAGAAATAGGGGACAGTTGGTGTCCTCCCAGGGAGGATGGAAAAGCAGCAATCTGTTGACCACTGAAGCACATTGACGACGACTTCTTCCGCTGCTCGCCTCTCCAAGGGGGAGGTGGGCCAGGTTTTCCAGTTAAGCCAAAGGACAAAGCAACAATGAAGGCTGAGTTTTATGCCTGCTCTGTTACCAAGCTCTCACTCTAGCAGGCACGTGACTCCAGCAGTGTCAACCCCTCATTTTAAAGGAGCGCAGTACAGTGTGGCACACTTGTGGTTAATTGTAAATGATGCTGAATCAGCCTCATTCTATCAGTTCCCCATGGTTGCATTCAGATGGTTTACAGAGATGTGAGGTTAATCTGGATGCTGCTGGCTGGCTGTGGTTTTGTCAAATCTTCTCTAATATGCTTTTTACTTTTATTGCCTTGTTAACAGCTTAATCTTGACTTGTTGATTAGATTCTGATTAACCAAGCTTGCTCTGGGAGACAAAGTATGACTCGTTTTAAGGAAAATGTTGTGTTTATATGTATGCTTTGTTTTGCACATAATTCAAACTACCGGTTAGTTAAAAAAAATAGACAAAACACAATACTGTATCTAGTCAATGTATAGCTTCTAACATAATCCTTTGAGGAAAAAAAGAGATCAGTTTTTGTGCATCTGGAAAGAAAAGGATTTCCAAATGCAGCTGTTTTAATGATTGTAAATACATACAAGTTTATTTCTGAAATGATAAAAGTGAAACTATTTTTCTTTAACACACAAATGTTTAATTCCATTAATTTGTTGGGTTAAGGCTTACAGCTAACGAAAACTACAAATTCATTTTATAAGAAAAATAGAATATTAGAATGGAAAAAAAGGGTTTTTAAGACAGAAATGTTATGGGCTGTATAATCATGTGGATGCAGACAAGCTGACGGAACCTTCCTCAACACTTTAGCAGTGCCAACGGCTAATTGCCTTCATACAAGGCATATTAATGCAGTAATTCATCCAAAAGAAGCAGTGAGTGCAGTTAATGTACAATAAATGAACGTACTTCTCAGTAGACCCGCATGTCTGTATTAAATATATAAAAATGAATGATTTTCATCAAAATCACTGCTTGTAATATATCACTCACAATACCAATTTGTAAATGAATTTTGCTTTTAATTTCAATTTCCCTAATAAATGTACTTTTTGGTGATATTCTAGTGTTTGGAGATGCAGCTGCAATACAACAAATGCTTTTAAGGGTGGTGTATCAAAACTGCAGCCATTGGTATCCTGTTGCTGTGTTATTTTCCAGTGTAGAGTTTAAAATATTAGGAAAAAATCAGCTAAATAATGTCAGAGATTGTGATTGGAGGACTCAAGTGCAAGCAAACTCTTTAATACCTTAACAATGTATAGTGAAGAGATAACAATTCTGTAAATGTTGAGCGTACACTTATTTTGTGTGTAAAATTAAGTCTTTTGTCTAACAGGGGGACACGGAAAAGACATCTGCGTGAGGATGCTTGTGGTCTTTAAAGTTATGTTCTGGTTGATGGATGACTTGCATGTGACTTTTAAAAATTATGTTCCTGCTTAATATATGACTTGTTTAGGGTTCATACAGGGTGCACAAAGTTGTTTTACGGGGGTCTGATTCTGCAGGGCATGTGAAAACACTTAGCAACAGTGATCAATCAAGAGGAGTGTAGTACATCACGCGTTGCCTTTTGTGAAGAACCATGGACCATTATTCTGTGAAAAAAATGTGTGGGGGGGGGGTTCATGCTCTGGTTCAATAAAAGCCAGGCGGAGATGCAGAAAGATTGCTCAGTTGATCGCTGAGCCGGTCTGCAGACGTTCTTCCATGGCAAAATTCATGACTGTTGTCTGTTCCTTCTTATTGCTCCTTTTTACAGAAATGAACGAACACACTGGAAGGTGAAACGAGAGCCTAGGAGTCAGAAAATTAGATTGGTGTCTGTCCCTTTAAGAAAGGCCTTAACTTAGATTGACAAAAAATCACCTCCAACAATAGATAAAGATGAATTGCCAGGATTTACTATTGGGTCCTTTTTGCACGTTTTACACCAGCTTTCTGCCTCATCTCTGCTCTTTATTCACAGAGTAGATTACTGTAATTACATGCTGGTGCAAACATGCCCATCAAGTCCAGCAGATGTTTGAAATATGTTTTCATTTCCTGTCAGGTCTCTGTTCTACTTGTTTTCCACTCCCAATTATGACATCTAACACAAACAGGTGCAAAACAAAAAGAGAGAAAGAAGAAACATTTAAAGCAGAGATCCTAAGCTCCAATCCTCGAGAACCAGAGTCCTTCGTCTTTTAGATGTGCATCTGCCTAAACACACCTGAATCAAAGAATTAGGTTAAAAAATAGGATTTTGTAGTTGATTACTTGCGGAGGAGGTAATTCATGCTTTTGATTCAGGTATAATTGTTATGAGAAGCAACTCAAAGTTGTAGGACAACCGCCCCTGAGGATTAGAGTTTTAGATTCCTATCTTACAGTCAGCCTCAACAGTAATGAGGTCCTCCTTGAAACTGAGGGTAAAATAACCTTTGTATCAGGGAGGAAACATCAGCAGAACGACATTTCTTAATAGGCACAAAGTAATTTCTTTAATGCCACAGCTCTGACATGATGCTGGGACAATTTACCTCTTTAACTGGCTTTATGCAACATGCTGGCAATTTTTCTGAATCTGTTATCAGAATATTAGGCACACTTCATTAGGTCCTGCTCTCTTTTTAAAAAGGGAGCAGTGCACCAGGTTGCTTCCCTTCCTGTATCCTCTAGGGTGTGATGATAAATATTCAATCCTTGTCGCAAACAGCGCTGGTATTTTATACATGAATATAATTTATATACATTTATATACTTTTATTTATTTTTTTACATACAATTGGGAGTTTTGAAGTATGCGTGGGCAGCACAGTGCCTTGGTTGCACTGTTGCCTTGCACCAAGAAGATCATGGGGTCTTTCTGCATGGAGTTTGCATGATCTCCCTGTGCATGCATGGGTTGAAAGGTCCCCCAAAAATTGTTCCGGTTTATTGGTCTCTGTAAATTGTCCTTAGGTTGGAGTGTGTGCATGAATGGTTGTTTGTCCTGTGCGTCTCTGTGGTGCCTGTTGGAGAAAAGCACCAGCCCTCCCTGCGACCCTGTGAGGACAAGTGGTTATAAATGATGGATAGATGGTATTTAATGCTAAATACATCATTCAAATTTGGGACAACCACCAGTAAGATTAGATTTGTTTCTAACCCCAACATGAGCACCAGATCATTCCTCGATTAAAATGATGCACAAACTCTATTTGGCACCTGCAGAAACCTTTGTTAACTACCTAGTAGACTAGAAACAGGCCAGACAGGCTGACTAAACACAGTCAAAATGGTCTGGCAATGAACAACATAACACCAAAAACAAGAACACCGAAGCTAGAAAATGAAACATTACAAACAACTGTTGTATTCACAAATTGAGACCAGGTGTAGATGGACGGCTAAATACACACTGACGGACAACAGGATCTACTGGCTGCTTTACAGAGCGGAGTTAACAGCAGAACACTAGAGCTAAACTGAGCAGATCAGACCTTCAAACCATTTTTTCTGTAAAACATACAAAACAAAGAAAATCACTGACCATAATTCACAGCTCCAGTTTTTGGATACAGGAGAGAATGGAGCTGAGGATGTGTACGGCATTGTCTGAAAAAGATCACTATTTAGGCTGCTTGATGCGTTTGTGATACTGGGGCGAGGAACAACAAAATGTAAATGTGCATCTGCAGAGCTGTTTAGCACAGAGCCGAGGCAAAAGCATGCCAGAGCTCTCCCCCTGGAGACTGCATGGTTCATGTAGTCCAAAATAAATGTTGAACCTTTCGTTTTTTTCAAAAACTACAAAGTCACAGCTTTTGATTCCACTTTAGCCAGTCTTTTTCAGCTATGAGTCCAAAAAGGGCCCCCAGTGTTTTCGCATGTCTATCATTTCTTCAAGACCTTGGAAAAAGTATTTGCACCCTTTGAATTTTTTTCCCACCTTTCACGTTACGGTCACAAACGTATTATTTTATTTTTAGAATTTATGTGATAAACACAAATGGTGCATAATTTGGAAGTGAAAGAAAAATGATCAAAGGGTATTATTGTTATTTTTCTTTTTTACAAGTGTGGCATACTTTTGTATTCAGCCTCCTTTACTCTCATAACAAACAGATTAATTTTTATTTTTGCCTACATACAAAAAGCAGCCAATTATATCAGGGTGATTTGCAACCTCATTTTGTGGGGATGCTTTTCTTTAGCAGGAACAAAGAATCAGTTCAGTGTTAATGGGAAAATGTATGGAGCTAAATACAGGGCAATCCTGGAAGAAAACCTCTTAGAGATTCAAAAAGACATGAAATTGAGCCTGATTCATTCTTCAGCAGCCTGGTAGAGATTTACCCAAAGGACTTGCAGATGTCGCAGTAAAACATTGGTTGACTCAGAGTGGCTGAATACAAATGCACACCACCCTTTTAAGATTTTATTTTAAAAACATTTTGAAAATTATCTATTCTTTTTTAATGATTATGCACTACCTTGTTGGTCTATTACATAAATCAAACATTTTATGTTTTTGTTTTTGTTTTTTGTGGAACTGTGACAAAATGTTTTAAAAAAGTTCCAGTGGGTATGAATACTTTTGTAAGGCACTTCGTGGCTTTTTTATACGTTTGTTATTTCATTTGATTGCAGAAAATCAAAGTTTTTACTTGACTCTTTTGTAGGTCATGAAGGTCATTAAAAATTACAAATCCATTGCAAATTAGAAAAAAATATTCTTACACTGGTTAAGCATTTGTCTGCACAGTCTCTACAAATTCCCTCTACAAATTTGCTTTTGGAAGCCTCACTGGATTTTTTTGTTCTTGTCTTTTAGATTCAGTAATCTTTAAGACTATTGTGACAAATCTATGAAAAAGCTAAACCTTGGTAAATTTAGAATTACTTTTCAGATAGATTAAAAATGTATATTAAAGATTTAAATATATCATAAAAAATAAATAAAAACAATACATAACAAACATGGGCAATTGCTATTTATAGTGCTTTGAATTTTTCTTTTATCTTTTTGATAACAAATAAAAAACCTTTGGAGATGGGTTGATAGTTTGAGTGCTTCAGTTTGAGGGAATGTATTTAACCACTAACCTTTCTCCAAACTATTATATCTAAGTAAATGATCTATCATTTCAGGTGAAATGAGGCAATGGGAAGGAAGAATTAGTGTCAGCTTAAAGTTTTTGCACCAATTAAAAACTGACTTTCTAAAAGCAACAGTTTCACACAGTTCTCCAGTTGAAAACATGTGCAATTTGTTGGAGTCTAAGTAATGCTGCAGATTGGTCTCGGTCCCCCGTGGCTAAAAAAAAACGATTTTGTCTGACGGTGGAAATGAAGCGGCACTAATGTCCTCTCTTTTAGCTCGCCTCACATTCATCACTACGTTTGTTTTCTCTCTCACATCAGGACCTGGGCAGTTCAGACGGTCCCCCGCGGAACTGGAAGGGCATTGGGATCGCCATGGTGGTGATTCTGGCGGTTATGTCCCTGGTCATCCTCTCCGTTGTCGTCCTCACGCCCGGTAAGAAGAAAAGGTCGCAAAGGAGCGAAGGACAGGAGGAGAATCAAAACGGAAAGGACAATTTGAATCCAAAGCTTTGAAAGTTGCATGAAAAGACCAATTTTACTGTCATGTCTGTAGCCAGAAGCCTTTAACTTAACACAAAGAGTAGAGAAGGGGGAAGAACTAATTAGGCTGTTTTAGAGTTAAAAAAATCTACCTACCATTTGTTTATTTTTTTACAACAACCACCATAAATAAAATAGTTCAGCCGTTTTGATGGGTTAAAAATCTCTTTGACAGTTTTTTTTTTTTGCCTCCATAGCAGTTGCCAGGCAACCACGTGAGACTCCAAGAAGTTATTGCTCTTGGCCAAATAGTCGCTGAGAGATTATAAGACCCAATAAACTGGGACTTTTTGCTTGAACACTTTGGTTTTAGCACCAATTAAACAAACAAGATATAAAGTGTTAATTAGTAGCCTATGTTATAGAGAGAGGCTGGAAGCTGAATGTGTCCTATGGTGTCCATTTTTCTTTAATTTATCTTCTACCTTTTCACATTTTTAGGACAAATGTGAGATGGCATCAATCTTGTCAGCTCTGAAAATCTTAACTACAGATGCAACAATTTTAAAACACACCTCCTTTCACCTACTTTCTGGTTTTCTCCATTCCCCTTCAAAACGTCCTCTGCAGACTTCTAGATCTAGTCAAAACAACTTTTTTTTTTCTGCAGGCAGTATCCTGGAATCTCCAAAATATGAAGACTGGATGACCTTGCTTGATGTTATTTGTACTCACTGCTTCTATGAAAGCTACCAACAGATTTGGAAATCTGTTCCTTACAGATTTCTCCAGTTTTTGCTTTTTTGTCACGCTTGCGTGTTTCTGATCATCAAACACATTTTAATATCAAATAAACATACCTGAGTTAATACAAAAAAGTTTTTTTAAATGTTGGTTTCCTTCATTGAGGGAACAAAATGATTAAAGCCAACCTGGCTCCTAGGTGAAAAAGGTTCCATAAACCGAATAACTGATTGGGCCATCCTTGGTGGAAAAACTGGCATCAAGTGTTTTCAATAACTTGCAATGAGTCTTCTACGTCGCCTTGCAAAAACTTTGACCCACTCTTCTGTGCAGAATCATTTTAAGAGTTTTTATGCATGAACAGCCCATTTATCATCATGCTAAGACATCTCAATCTCAATCTGGTCAGGACTTTGAGACATTCAGAGGTGAGCCTGCTGGGGTACTTTCCATCAGCTTAAGGTCATAAACTTATGACTGGACATTAAACCCCTTTCCACTTCCTGGGCCATTTCAGGAACCAACTGAGTGCCTGCCTTGGGGTATGTACTCGTTAAAGGCCCGGTAGAGTCACTGGGCGGGAGCTGTGGTTAACCCATGTTGATTGGTTATAACTCGGTGGGAAATAATATCTGCAGACATCGCCAAACAACTGGCTTTGTAAAAGTGGAAGAGTTGCTGGCGAAGCCACGTATAACAGCAAACGGAAACACAGCAACCTTCCCTGCTTCCTCCATTGTCGATTGTTCTCTTGTTATCCTCTGATTGTTTTGGCAGAGAACAGAAAAATTAATGGTTCTGTCAGTTACAAGTCATCCAGGTCCAATGGAAGCAAAGCAGTCCCAAGCCATCACACCACCACCACCATGCTTGACTGTCAGTAAGATTTTATTTTATTCCGTAATGCCTATAGCTTTATGTCAGATGAAACACACACCTTCATAACTGTTCCACTTTGACCTCATCAGTCCAAATAATATTTTTCCAAAAACCAAAAGGGAAATGTGAGATGGGCCTTGCTGTTATTTCCGATCAGCTGTGGAACCTCAAACCTGTGACATGCCAGGTCCCTTTCCTTTTGTTGTGCCAGTTAAACATTGACTTTAACTGAGGCAAGTGGGCTCAGAAGAGTTTTGGATGTTGTTCTGGGTTCCTTTGTGACCTCCTGGATGACTTATTGGTGCACTCTTAAATTAGCTTGAACAGACCAGCCTCTTCTGTGAAGGTTCACCTCTGTTCTGTTTTTTTGCAATCTTTCAGTTTACTTCTTGTTGCCAGACAGGTTCTCGCTGAGTGAATTCTTGTATCTACAAATCTGACAGTGACCAGAGCTGGTTTTCAAATAAGGTTCAGATTAGTTTGGATAGCTTCTTCCTCTATAAACAAAATCATCTCTTGTCTGATTTTAAAATTTTATTGATGTTCCAAAATGTTTTAAATGTGACAAAAAAGCAAAAACAGAAACTGTTTCTAGAGGAGGGAGGGCGGGATACTTTTTCGCTGCATGGTAATATTTTGAATGCTCATTTCCTCATCATTAAGTTTGCCTTTGATCTGTGTAGTAGAGTGGAGGTAATGGTGTATCTTGTTTATCTTTGTGTGTTTCTTTTTGCTTAATTAATCATTAAGGAATGCTCATTAGTTTGATCAATAATACATTTGATTCTTGTTTACTAGTTCTTGTTGACTTTTATTATAGTCTTTAATTGAAATGTCAATTATAGCATTGATTTTAAATACATCATAATCCTAACAAATGTCCTCATTTTAATTTTGTCTGTGGTAAAAAGAAAATTCATCCTTCAGATTGATTTTCTTTTTTTAAATGCTGATGCACAAGACTGATTGGTTTTTGAAACCTGAAATAGTTAACCATATCCTAACCATGCTACACACTAAAGCAATAAATCCAGCATGATGGTAAAAAGTGGGCCAAGGCCTGCTTTCGTGTGAACAAAGACTTCTCTCATAGTTTGCACTATCTCTCTGCCTTTTAAGACGAGTCTCACTTGTTACTCCGCTCCCATGTGACCATGGAGGATCTGGAGAGCGAAGAATTTAAAGTTCATGATCCCTGTGCGGTATGGTTGAACGGTGAGGATCCATGTTTTAAGTTGCACATTAATTCAGACTGACAATGTGTTCATTTTCAAACTCAGGATGTTCTGAACCCTAACAGATAATGAAGTGGCCCTGCGCACCAGAGATGGACATGTCCTGACATTTACCCTCAACAGCAACCTAACCACAACTTTGCTGGACAACAGCTCAATGGTAGGACAGCTTACAGTATCGACTCTCATATATTAACTCATAGAATGAACAAATAGGTCGATAGAAATGAAAACCAAGAGACAGCTGCTATGGGGAGCTGCTGCACCACCCGGCACATTTTAGGCAAAAAAAAGACTTGGCAGGTTGACGGTATTGGCGCATATTTCCCCCCAATCTAGCTCCTCTGTGAGCCCTCAACATGTGCCTTCAAAGAGATATTTCCATGTGAGGGCATCGCCTCTGCTCAACACTAACAGACTTATGTGGGTCATCGCAGGCATGCTCAAAGCAGGGTTGTGTTGTCAGTGTGATAAGTGTCTTTCCTGTGTTCTGATGTTGGTTTGTCATCTCTGCTTCTATAAAAAAAAATACATTTTCCTTCATGAATATCAAAAAGCAACGATAACAATGTTGCTGAGTCAATTTTCCATTCACATTTTAAAATAGTATGTAGATTAGAATAATTTAAATCTGCTAGAAGATAATTAAAACCATGCATACAGTTCCAATCATATGGCATATATTTTATTTAATATTGGGCTTTTAATGATCTGTTAAAATTGATCTTTTATCAAAGTTGACTGATAAAACATAAATAACCTTCAGTAAAGTTCAAAATCAGAAATTGGGTTCACACATTTTCTGATCCACACTGGGTCACAATTTCAAATGTAACCTCAGATTTTACAGCTACATTTCTTCTAATATTTGGTTGAATATTCCTTATCAACCCTAACCTCTAAGATGAAAGGAAATTGGTTACAATGTTCAAGAAATACCCACGAACCAAAAAGGTTCAAACCTATCATAAACTGGAAACTGCTGAAACACGGTTTTCGTTAACTTTGTCTTGACTAAGCAGGCGCTGACCAAGAAAGAAGCGGCTTTTAAAAAAAGCCCAAGTCGAATGTCTTCTGGAGAACGGTTGTATTATCAGATGAGACAAAGACTGCGCTAATAGACCACAAGAGTCCCTTTGACAAAACCTGTCATACAAATGTAGCCAGCAATATACGGAAACGGTTTAACGTATGTGAACAGTGGCGTAAATCACTGTTTCTGGGGGGTTTTCTACGTAGCTGAAGTATTGTGATTTGTTCTGCCGCTTAGTACTTCAGTGCTACTCTCCCAGTATGTGCTTATGGCAAGAAATAATGTGCGTCATATACAAACCCCACGTAGGTGGTCCTGGTGTGTTTTTACTGTAAATCCACCAGCCAGCTGGCTGCACAGACCATTGGCAATTGGTTCATCCAACCCTCGATCTCTTAACACTGGTTTGCCTTTTCACAAGTCAGTTGAGACAGAGCAGTAACTGAGTCTGGGGCTTTAACAGCAGCAGGTTGACTTCATATACATGGGGACGGTAAAAAGGCATCTTAATCCTGCTTTGTTTTGTGAAAGGTGCTATTGACAAGAAATATGTCTGTAGGAGGTAAAGTGTGCTGTAGTACTTTTCAAGCATGGTGGTGGTAGCATCATACTGTGGGGCTGTTTTATTGCAGAGTGAAACTGATTCATTGCACAAGTGGATGGAATAAGGAAGAAGATGACTATCTGCGAATTCTTCAACTTTACCTTAAACTAGATGGGTTAAACTAACAAGACAATGATACCAAAAGCACAAACAATTTTAAATGGATCAACCATTCTAACATTAGGCTTCTGAAAGGGCACTAACATCAGCTCTATTGAAAATTTGTGAACAAAATTTCAACACTAGGTCTGTTCCAAGAGAACAGCCAATACAATAAGATCTATTAGTTCTGCCAAGAAGTGTGATCAAATATTCAGGCAGAAATATGACAAAAGCTTGTTGTCAAAAGGCTTGTGGTCAAGCTGCAACTTGCCAAAAGACATTTACCCAAATATTTATTTGGCATTATATTTTTGAGTCTGTTTGTAATTTTTTTTAGATGTAAATCATCCCACCCTGAAAAAATAATACTTCAAATAAATCATTAAAAGACCACTTTTGGACCAACATCATTGCTCATGATGAGTGTGTGTACATTCTCACCTGAACTTCAGACACAAATTCAGAAGATATAGTGTTACACCAAATATTCTCATTCACTTTTAAAGAAGGTAGGTGTTGTTTAATATTCAAAGATGGTATGCAAGGAGGTACTGAGGTACTTCACTATTTACAAGTTAGAAGAAGGTCCCATTAATCTTTCTTTATCTTAGAGGTCAGTGTCTTTATCTTTATAAAATAAGATAATAAGTCAAAATAATAAATTAAGAGGATAAAGATAAATTAATATGCTGATTTATAATTGCTGCTCCTGAAGGAAAATAAATTAAGAGAATATGAATAAATGTTATGTAGTAGTTATAAATTACCTATTCTGATGACATTTGGCTGTTTTATTTCATTGTAGGTGTATCCGCTTAATAATTCAACATATTTCAGAGGTGTTGAGGCAGTAAAGCTTGTAGCACTTTTCATTCTATCCAATTCTAAAATGTTGTTGCTTTGCTGTTTTTTCCACATTTTTCTGCAAGCACATCTTAAGGAGTGCAAGTCAATTCAGTTTTTGTTGTTACATTCTGTTGTTCTAAAATTCTCTACCCATTAATTTTGCTGAAGACAGGTCAGGGCTGCTGACAGTCCAGTACCCTTACCTTCTTTAATATGCAGTCCTATCTTTGTAGCATGTACATAATTTAATTTTTTTATATATTGGTTAATAGTATACAATAATGTTCCTGGAAATTTCACAATCATCAAGGCTGCATTCTTTCCTGTTCTGTGAAGTGTCCTTTTCTGCAATAAGACTGCCGTAACGGCAGTGGAAATGAGTCAATAGAACTGATACCTATACCGTCACAGAGCCTGGCTTTTTAATTTGCTGCTGAGAACAGTCTTTATGGTCTAGAGCACATTGTATCTCTTTCTTCCAAAAAAGAATAGGATTACTATTTCTTTGATTACAATCCACATTGTGACTGTGTGATGGTCCATCCAAGATGCCTCAGAGCAAAGAAAGAGTCCCTTCTGGATGAGGTTCACTTCTGTTTTGGACAGTAAAATCTTAAATGGTACTTACAGCTGAAAATCGGCATGATAGTTCTTGATAAAGGCTTCCCAAATAAGGTTCTGCCCTTGTGGTTATGAGCTGTTAATAAATTACAATTGGTGTCTTACACAATTTTACTAATTCATTACTATTGCTTGACATTCACTAACATAATTTCAGGAATCTAAGAAAAGTAAGAGAAATTTGAGTCATACCGTCGACTATAAATACAGCAAATTTAAGAATTACTGTGTTTTTAGCATGATTTATGTTATATGAGACACTGCTGCAGCTATATACCTGATGATGTTATCTGGTAATGCAGACACTATCTGCACTGATGAAGTTTCACTAATCTCAGTGTGCCGAATGCTTGAAGCTGCTCCAACTGATGGCAGCCTAACCTGCTTCCTGATTAAATACATCTAATAATAATTTTAGATGCTCCAACTTGTTTAGTAAGATAATACCAAAATGGACTTGCTGTCTTCTTTTGCAGCTACACACTACATTTTACACCCTTCATCACTTTACACAGAAAGAACAAAAAACAAGGTGGACAACACAAAAGTGAAGGAGGATCAGGGGTGGTGGATTGGAGACGGGTGTAGACACTGATTAGACGGGGTGAGCAGGATGGAGTGTTGCTGGTTCTGACAAATGCCACCATTAAGATTTAGCGTATTTGCCCTGGGTTTCGATAATGTCAGAAAATATTCTGCTTAATTCAAATTTTAACTAAGTTTCATCCTTGCCTTCCTATGCATCTGATGCTGTTACATACATAATTGAATTTCCAGCTAAACCAGGTTTCGACAGATATATTGAACAATTCTATGGCTCGATGATCACAACTTAAGACACCATTTTTATACCACATAAGTGGCACTGCTAAAGATTTTTGCTTATGCAGGGTAGATTTTGCAGCAATGACCTAATAAATAATAAAATGATTTAAATGTTAAATGGCCTGTACTTGTAAAGCACTTTATCTTGTCGTGAGGACCCCAAAGTGCTTTACACACATTCCCACATGATGGTGGTAAGCTTGTAGCCACAGCTGCCCTGGGGCACACTGACAGCAGCGAGGCTGTCTCCACCGGGCCCTCTGACCACCACCAGTAGACGAGGCAGTTGAATGTCTTGCCCAAGGACACAACGACCATGACAAATGGAGCGGGGCTTCGAACTGGCAACCTTCTGATTACAGGATAAACTCCTGAGCCTCGGTCGCCTTGAACTCATGCTGTACTTATGATATACAGACTATGTTTGCTCTGATCAAGTTTCTTTCACTCAGCCTGCCAAATGTTTGGAGCAGCTCCAAACAACAGCCTGACCTATTTTATCATTAACTGAGCTCATTTTGAACTAGATAAACTGCTATACAAACGTAGGCCCTTTACCATTCAGCTGAGTATTAAGTGAAGAAACGATGAGATGGCGAAAGTAACTTAATTTGTGAAATATTTTTTATCCTTTTGCCCAACCCCTGAAAAAAAGGGGATAGTATAATTACAAAAAGTGAAGAGATACACTATATGAAGTAAATATATGGTTGCCAAATTTTCAAAAAGGTGTTTTTATTGTTTTTTTAATACAATATGCATTTTTTTCCCCAGGGAAATCGAGTCATTGGTCTCCAAAAACCATCTGTCAGTAGGGAGAGGGGAATCTGATTTCGGATGACACTGAAATGCACTTTTTAGCTGCATATAAGGTCACTTCAATAAATTTTATTTATGCATTATACGTTGTCCTTGTGCAGTAGACTCTTCATTTTTACTCTTTCTCTCACATGCACCACATACAACATACACGTTGGAGTGCCTCCTAAATGACTTTTTGGAGGATTTCACTGAGGTTTCACAAGCGAGTTTAATGGTTTGAAAAAGGTATCTCTATATTCTTCAGAATATTTACATCCAAAGTGACTAGTACATTAAGATGAGGTTCTGAAAGGATGATATCGTACCTACAGTAGGTGACTGTCCTGGCATCTTCATTTGGCATATATCCAGATTCCTTGGTCCCATAGATTGACTTAAAGGCTTGTCCCTCTCTAGTGGACTAAAGCAGACTTCTTCTGCTGATGAAATGGAGGTAAGATGCAGAACACCACCAATGATCTTCCTGTGTACTGAGAACAGAAGTAATAATTTGATATAAAAAGAGTTTATAGCTTAGAAAATAAAATTCACTTAAACTGAACAAATATTTTCGCTTTGAAAACTGTTCTGCTTTACATGTTGTGTTCTCACTACTTGTTTCACACAAAAATCGCTGTTGCTGCCTGCCTGACTCAATTTCCTATATCAATAATCCTTGGCTTCTGTGCACATAACCACCCAAAACAAATGGAATGATGGCTTAGAGATTCATAAAATAGCATTTGCATAAACTGTTATGACATATTTGAGACTGTGGTTGTTTGAAAGATGGTAGAAGTCCACGTTACTCTTGGCCCCTCTTGGTCTAGCCATTAGCTTCAGCCTCTGGGACCATCTAATCTGGATTTACACTAAACAAAGACTCCAAAAACGTTATCTGCTGCAGGTAAGGTCGTCATAAGATTTTAACAGAACCTAACTTCAGAACTTCTGAAATATTCCTTTAATGCACACAGAGCGATGAAAGTAGAAAGTCATTTTCATTCCTTGTACTGGTCCTTCTTATACACTTTGACTTTTTTTTTTTTTTACCTTGTTTCAATTCTTCTATCTGAGAAAATGAGGCAAATAGTTTCTCAGTTACTTCTAATTCTGCCTTTTTCTGCAGGACCTGACCTCAACTAAATTCCAGGTGTCTGCAGACAAGAGGTTTGTCCTCTTGGCATATAACATTCGACCGGTAAGTTTCATACTGCCAACAAAGTGGCCTCAGATTGACTTCAGACTTCATTATCGGGTGTTTTGCATTCAGAATACATTCACAGCCATAAATCTTCCTCAAATATTAAAGACAAGCGATTCCTTATTAAAGCTCTACACGTCTGACAGGCCACTTGTGGCTGTTAAACAAAGGTGACATGCAATTTTGATCAGAACTTTCTTTCAAACGGAGAGAAGCTGCAACAGCATGATGGAGAAGGTTGAGGAGAGGGGGTGTGTGTGCGTGTGTGTGTGTGAGCTCCCTTTCTGCAGTGGCAGCAGTCTGTAACACCTACCCTTTTAATGACTGGGATAACATATGAGGAGTTGAATATTTAAACTGGCTTATTGCAGAAGGTGCAGTGGGTAGAGAGGGCTCAGAAGGAGAGACGGCTGTGAAGTGTTTAGCAGAAGAGGTGCAAAGAAGTGAAAGGGGGGGATTAAAGAAGAGGTAAAGTTGGAGCTGCACTAATGAAATCACTCTGTCTGTTCAGTGGGGAATTTTAATAAGAACTTCCAGAGCCTCACAATCGCAGGTGGTTTCAGATAGGGCGCGAAGAAAAGCAGATCTTTAGCTCAGTTTCCCAGCCCTCTACTGTATCACCTCACCTCACAAATTCCTGCAGAGTTGCAACTCGTTTGCTCAAAGGGAAGACAAGCTGTGTTATGCGCAAGTAATCAGAGGCAAACCAAAATTAGAGGGAAATCACGGTCCTCTCCCACATTTTTATTAAAAACCTTCAAGCAGATTTCTCCTGCCCTCATTTGTTCAGCCTCACATTCTCCTGTATCTCTCTGGGTTTCCTTTTTTTCTCCCCACCGCTAATCACTGCGCATCATAGTTTCCCTGTGTGTGGGGAACGAATGAGCCTGTTGCTGTTTTACTGCATTCATCACAAAACACAGAGCTTCCATACTAACTGAATTATTGAACGGTTATGCATACATTCAATCTGTTTTTCACAAATCTGTGAAGGGAAACGGGCTCAGATCTTTGGGACTCTGTAGGCTGGTTTGTAGCTAGTCATTACCATATTTCCTTTGATATCAGCAGGATTTTTTTTGTTCTGCAAACTCAAGGATATAAGCAAACTAAATATTATGAGCTGGGGTGCACATAACCTGGAAGCATTTGTTTGCTCAGAAAAGAGTATTTGCATGTTGTGTTTGTGGATCTCTTTCTCCATTCCCCTCTGTCTGTTTCTGTAGCCGTCTCCCCATCTCCCCTCCTTCATTTGCCTCACTCACTTTCTTCTATCTCTGGGGAGGGATTTCTGCTGACTGAAGCATTCTGTGCCAAGCACCGTCTCTGGCGTTCAGAAGAGGGGCGGCGGGCTACTCGGAGTGGCAGAGAATGCAAAAGAAAAACCGAACGCCGTGCACTCAGGGTGGGGGTGGGGGTTGATAAATGGGATACGGTCCGCTTGCCCTTAGACACTGCCCAGTTGCAATCAATAGGAATGTTTATCAAAGGGGGTCGGAGAGGCAAGAAGGAGAGAGGTGCAAGGAAGAGGGATGGATGAGCGGGTTATGTGTGAAGTTAAAAAGGCTTCCCTGGATTTTGTATACGCTCAGGAGGGTTTGGAAGGGTGCTGCCTGCTGGGCTGAGAATAAATGGATTTTGTTAAAGTTAAAGCAAATATGTAGAAGTTAGTTAGGGATTTTGACACAAAGCAACAAGACAAAGCAGATTACCTGCAGGGAAATGCCTCCCCTTGAAGCCTGTTTGAATTAGGCTACTTAGTTTTCAGAGTTTGTGCTTGTGTGGGAGTAGAGAAGATGGAAACAGGAGGGGGACCTGTGGTGCCTTGCAGCAGCCTCATACCCGTTGAGCTTTTTCACATTTTGTCATTTTACAACTACAAACTTCAGTGTTTTTTTTTTCTTGAGATTTAAATTAATTGGCCAGCACATTCCGTAGTAGCACACAGTTGGGACGTTTTTTTTATATATTAAAATCTGAACATGTGGTTTGTATTTAGCTTAGCTGAGTGAATATTTTGTAGAAGCACTGGTCTTTTGAGGTATGTCTCTACCAGCTCTTCATATTTAGAGACAACAATTTCTGGCCATTTTTCTTTAGTGTCACAGATTCTAATTTGGATTGAGGTCTGGAATTTGACTGGGTCATTTTAACCCATGTATGGACTTTGATCTAAACCCTTCCATGTTAGCCCTGGCTGTTTGTTTTGGACTAACAGTTTTTTTTCCCTTATGATTGCTTGTATTTACCTCTATCCATATTCTCACCAAATCTGAACAGCTTCCCCTTTCCTGGTGAAGAAACGCATCCCCACAGCAGAATGCTGCCACCACCATATTTCACCATGGAGATGGTGTGTTGAGGGTGGTGTGCAGGGTTAGTTTCTGCCACACATGGTGTATTTCATGCAGGTAAAAAAAAGTTTGATTTTGGTCTTATTTGACCAGAGCACCTTCTTCCACATGTTTGCTGCAGACTTTAAATGTGACTTAGCTTAACCATAACTTAGTTGTCCTGTCAACAGATAGTTCCACCTGAGCAATGGTTCTCTGAAGCTGCTCCAGAGTTACTATTGCCATCTTGTTTGTTTCACTGCTTAATGCTTTCCTTCCCCGGGAAGCCTTGATGGACAATCATGTTGATGGTAATGTTTTCGTGCCCATCTGTCTGTCTGTTAGCAACATAAGTCAAAAGGTTATGGACTTATTTCTATGAAATTTTCAGGAAATGTCCGCAATGGGACCAGGAACAACTCATTCAATTTTAGGATTTATCCGACATTAAGCGCGTACCCCATGGCGTACCCCCATCAACCAGCGGTGCTAACCTCCACTTCCGTCTCAGAGAGCTCACAAGCGGCTCCCCTCACGCAGGAGCCTCGCTATGTTAGAAGAATATGCACAGCAAATTAATCGCACATGCGTGAATCTCCTCTCTGCGGGAAGAGCACAGCGACAGCATGAACACAGCCGTGCGTCTCATTAACAGACGTTTTATTGGAAAAGTGTCAAAAGTCAGAATTAGATAACAACATGAGGATGGGGATTGGGGGGAGTGGCCCTGGTGAAGGTCTGCGCTCTCTGAGTGCTTTTCTAGTTAACATATACAACTGGAATTAGATGTGAGATTTTGAAAGCTTGGGATATTGTTTTATAACCCAAGCCTGCTTTAAACATCTCCATTACTTTTGTTCACAAAGGTTGTCTAGCAAACCTGTGAGGCCTTAACGAACAACCTGGATTTATTTTGATATTAAAATACACACTGTGGGACTCAATTTACTAATTAGGTGACCTCTGAAGGCCATTAGTAACACTGGATTTTGTTTAGGTGTAACAGTTCCGTCTCAAGATGCATAAAGCTGGTGTAGACATACCCCAAAAGACTTGCTGCCGTAATTGCAATGTAAGGTGGTATTGACTCAGAGGCTAAACACACTCTGGGGATTAAAACCATTTACTACAACCACTTCACAATAATGCACCACTTTCTGATAGTCTTATTATATAAAATCCCAGTAAAAAACAGCCAAGTTTTTGGTTAGAACTTGGCACGACTTAGAAAAGATCAACCAGTTTGAATTCTCCTGCAAGGCCCTGCAGGTGTTTTTAAATGTTGGGGAGACATTTATTTTAGTGGATGATTTTTAGAATTGACGCACCGAAACAGATCAACTGCAGCCTTTCAAGAGTGTATGGAAATAAAACACTATGGGAGTTGTCAGCTCTCTGCAGCAAACAGTGATGGGTGCTGCTATTGTATTAAAATCTGCATTGCTATAGGAAAATGCTTGTGAGGCAAGAACAACGTAGAGTTGAAAGGAAGCTATTATCTCTGTATTGTGAATTGCACAACAGCTCCAGATATCTGTGCTCATTCAAAGCCTATTGTGATCTCCCTTCATATTCTTCGTCACATTGTCCTGCGATGTCTTCTGAGTGTTTAATCTGTACGTAGTCCTCCCTCTCCTACGTTTTGGCAGCACACTGGATGTGAGTAGTAGAAAGGGGGGCTGACGGGCACAGCAAAGTGGAGGATTTATGATTTGTTCCTGGCATTCACATTAGGATTCTCTTTGCCTCTCCAAGACAGATGCTCCCTTTCTCCCCCTCTGTTTATCACACATGTAGCCACAATAACGCAGCGACTGCCAGAGGTGTCATAATGGTAAATTGGAAGCAGAATCTCAAGGTTTCTAAACAAATGATAAACAGCTGATTGAACACAGTGCTCATGGCACTGCTGTGAAGTGCGCTTTAACTCCCTGTCTCCCTTTCCTTTCTTTTTTCCTTAAAGTTTGACCAGATGATGCCGTTTTTCAGCTTGCAAGAAAGCTTCCCTCCTCCTCTTAGTAACTTCTGCCCCCCATCCTTTGACTTTTAATCTGCAATCAAAAGTTCAATCTAATTTAGACAGCCTCCAAAAGTATTTCTCCTTTCTTTTGTGTCCCTGTGCCTTAGTCACCAGGGCCATGCATTTTCTAACAGACAAACAGTGTTGTAGAAAATCCAATTTCACTGCTAAGTGTGCTGCATAGAGGATGTGACATTTCATTTCCGTTGAGGCTGGTTTTCCAAGGGTTCAGGTCTTCCAGAGGCCAGCGAGCAAAGACGTCGCCTCAACCCCTTTGACTGAAAAACGGAGAAAATGGTAGAAATCGATGCATCACCTCTAGTTTATTTGGTGATCTTTAGATTAGCTGTCAAATAACAGATACAAAGATTTAAATTCCTTGATTCAGTCTCATAGTCTTCTCCTTTAGCATGATAATTTAATTATTCGCAGCCACTGACGTTTGTGTCAGAGCTGCCAGGCACAATACAGCTTGATGAGAGGAATATTGGCCATAACGATGCTCTTTAATAAGAATGTCTTGCTCAGTTTTTTTAAATTTAATTTTTCATTCTCTTGTCATGTCTTTATTCTTTATCTTTTGGTCTCAAGGGTGCAAATTTCTTCTATTCACTTGCAATCAGAGCAATGATGAAATATGAATGTAACTGCTGCGAGCATGTTCATGGTGAGTTAGGCATAAAGAAGGGATTGTCACTGTAACGGGCAAAACCAAATTAAAACACCTACTTTAGTTCATACAAGGACTTCTCTAAATTATGTCCTCTGCACTTTTCTTTTGAGAACTTTTGTGATAAAGCAGCGATCAGTGTGCCAGAACAATTCATCTGTTTGGTTGATGGAGCTCATCGGCTCTACATACCAGCTAATTTGTTCGTTAATTTGATTTTCAAAAGGCTGCCAACATTTCAAAATGAGTTGGAATCCTTCAAAAAAAGGTTTCCTGTTGCACAATCAGTCTTCCCGTTATCTGTTGGTCACCAGTTCCACAAAGCGTCCGAAAGAAGGTTATTAACTGATGTTTTGTAGTTGACGGCTCTGCTTCACACTTCAAAAATTCAGATATGAAGTGATTGACAATAGAAAATTGAATGAATGAACTACTTCAATATAGCTTGTTGCATCCCACTGACAGAAAATTACTAACTTTGGGTCTTCTTCCCACAGTAACAACTTCCACACTGAAGAGTGTTGTGGTTAACGCAAATCCATGATTACAATCACAAGGCATTTTCTTTACTCCATCTGTCCTTCGAGTCTATTTGCAATTTCACTCAATACTTTGCAATAACTTTGCAAGAACGTAATGATGCCAAACCATAGCTTCATGTTGCGTGTGCAGAAGCATGTAATCTAAAATGTGAGTCTTTTCACCTGTGTGCAACACACCTCTGTGCATGATATCCTCTACCTCTTTCAGGTGTTTTCTCAGTCCTTCACAGCCTCCTATGCTATCTACAGTGTGGCTAATGGGTAGGTGGAACTGTGAATGCCTAAATGCATGGGATGCACGGGGCATGAGCATTAACGAAGCAAGCTGATTTGCAGTTTGATTAAAATAAAATAAAAACGTCCCCCCGAAGTGCGTCTCATTGATGCATTTGTCTGTTAGTGTGCTTTCCAGGTTCCATCAACAAACATGTCGTAAGGTTTGCGCAGTATTGTATTGTCGATGTTGCTGCCTGAGATTTATTTTAAGCATTATGAGTGGAATAACTTTTTATGATGTGGCTTTGGGTGATGCCTCAAACTTCCGAGAGACAATAAGGATTTTGAGAAGAAAAGTCAATGCCTGAGTATGCCTTGGAAGATGTTTGTCCGCCTGAGAAGAATGTAAATATGGGAAAAAAAAGAAAAGCTCCCAGTCCTGCATGAGCAAACTCCACTCTCGGTTTCATTTTCCCTCTCTGCATCTTGCTCTTTTGTCCTGTCAGTACTGCTACTTTCTCAAGGGCAGGGCATGGACAGAGTTTAGAGGGCTTCAAGCAAGACAGCTGCCCCTAAAGACAGTGGGTCATGTCAAATTTTCTTTGCGTGTGTGTTCCAGGGATCTGCTGGAGCTTAGCCCTCCCGAGAGGGAGACGACAGAGTTGCAGTATGCTTCCTGGGGACCCCAGGGGAATCAGCTGGTAAGCAAGACACTTACTTATTCACCAGATAAATGTGCTGCTGTCTCCATTTACTAAAACCGGCAATGTGATTAGGAACTTGTCTCACCTAACTATCATATCGTCCTCTGTTTGACACAGTTTTCATCATGATAACAGTGATACTTAGAGAGAAGAACTGGATCTGCAGTCATTCATGTACCTCTGTTGTAAATTGCTTTTTGCTGCTATGTCAGTGTTCATCTGCACCACATTAACTGCCAAGTAAAGATGTATTGGCTCCGAGCTTTGTGTGTGCTGGCCAAAGATTCATTCATACTTGGAAGGCATTCACCAGTCAAATCAGGCAGCCAGCTGTGAAGTCTGCAACCTTGCTGTCTTTGACGATAAATTGGTTATGTCTGTTTGTGCCCAATGTGACAGGCCTTTGTGTCTGACGGAGATATCTACTACAAGCCCAGCGTGACTAGCGACTCACTGCGTCTCACGTCAACCGACGAGGACCAGAAGGTGGTGAACGGACTCTCTGACTGGACTTATGAAGGTAGGATGTAGACCACCTAAACAGTCAGGCTGATCACAATTTCATTAAAAGCAGACTCGTGCTTTGCTAAACGTTTATGCCTTCAAATACAGAGGAGGTGCTTCTGACATATGCTGCCCACTGGTGGTCTATGGACGGCGCCCGGCTTGCATATCTCAGCATCAACAACTCTGCAACGCCTGTGATGGAAATACCTCAGTTCCTTGGAGGCCTCTACCCCTCCAATATGATTTTTCCCTATCCAAAGGTAAATACTGTGTTCAAATGAGTCACACCAGCAGCTCTGTGGGGACATGTTGAGGCTGTAACGGTTCTTTTAGCACAATGCTGATGTCAACATTAAGGGATAACACCGCTCTCTTTACCAGTCGCAGTACTTCTTTTACAGTCACTTGCTAAAGTACTCCTACCTTGTGAACTTTCTCTAATTTTGTCATGTTAAAACCTTCAAACATCAACTTTTTTTATAAAGATTTTATGTACTAGACACTAAGCCATGCAAAACGTAACTGTAAAAAAAATTATGTATTGATTTCAAAAATGTTTACAAATATAAACCTAAAAAGCGTGCCTTCCTACTCAGCCCTTAAATGAAATCCAACAAGCAGCTGCTTTTTTCTGTATTAATAAATAGAGTCCACTTGTGGAGAATTTATTCACAACATGAATCCAGCTTTTCTGTGAAGGCCCCAAAGGTTTGTCAGAGAACATTAGTGAACAAACAGCAACACGGAGACCAAGGAACACTGCAGACAGGTTTAGAGATAAAGTGGAAAACTTTAAAGTAGGTTTAGGTTAAAATAATCTCCAGTGAAAGTATATGTCAACTACAGCCCTACCAAAACATTACCATACATTTAAACTGGCAGACTGGCCAACGAGAACATTAATCAGAGGAGCAGACAAGAGGCCAATGGCAACTCTGGAGGAGCTACAGAGAGCCACGGTTAAAGTATCAAAACCTACTGACAAAACAGCAATTAGTTGTTTACTGCCTTATCTGGCCTTTATAGAAGAGTAGCAAGAAGAAAGCCATTGTTAAAAGAAAGCCATAAGAAAAAGACAATGGCAGCTTGTCACACACCATATAAGGCAACAATGCAAACGTTCAGAAGAAGGTGCTTTGATCCAGAGTCCGTTTATTGCACATCTCCCTGAAAGTACTGAACTGGCTTAAACTCAAAAACATCTCATGGCTGCGGCTATGCTTGTGCACCTTGTCCTAGCACTCCCTTTCCTTCCACCCTACTTTCCATTTGCGGATTTTTCTGAAGAACGTAACTCCAAATTATTTGCCAAAAATGTAATTAATTGTAGATTTGTTTTTACAGAGCGTATATAAAATATTCAAAAGAAAACGCTATTTGCTGGCGTTTGCAAATCAGCCAACCCAGGAGCACCGTTTATTTTTCTTCCTGCTCATTGGCTATATTGCGGAAATAAGGAAAACAATGAATATTAACTTCTGCAGTAATGCTAAGATGGGTTACGCTGTGCGTATTGATACATATTAAGGTTTATTGATGTTTGAACCACTAAAAAAGTGGTTTCAAGCATTTTTAGAGGGGGTCTTAAGTATTTGAGAATTTAAGGTACTCATGGGCGGTTGAGGTGCCCTATTTAGTGAACTCTGTAATTAGCCAGAGGTTTCATTAGCTGCAAGCCGTAATCATTAAAATTAACAGGAAGTAAAGCTTGAAATATATATCTCTGTGTGTAATAACATGTATGATATGAGTTTCCCTTTTGAACTGAATTATTGAAACAAATTATAATTTACTGGGGTGCATCTGCGTAACAGATGAATATATGTATTTTAGAAATCTTTGTTTGGCTCTGCTATCTCATTTCCTAACATTTCTGTCCCCCTAATTAGATTCTTGTAGATACCCACGTTATTCACCATTGTAGCTATTCAAGTTGCCCAAATTCACGTCACCCCTCCTTAAATTCTTTGCCTCTTTGCCGTTTTACGTTTTGTCCTGGAAATGATAAATTAAAAATGTTTGTGTTCATTCCTTCCAATGGGTTTTGAATTTGGGTCCTTTTCATCGCACAGCCTGCTTCATCACATTCTGAGAAGACTGCAAATATCCAAAAAAGATTTATCACAACATGCTCTAAACATTTTTTATTTTAATTTTTTTCTACATGTGGTTACAGGCTGGTTCCAGTATCCCATCAGTCAGTCTGTTTGTAGTGAACCTTTACGGTCCAGCTCACACTCTTGAGATGCTGCCTCCCGACTCCCTCGGGGCCAGGTACATCTCTGTGAATTTAGAATAAAGCTCTATGAATTCAGACAGCACCTGTCAGATATGATTACGCTGTCCAGATACTGCTCCCAGTCATTGCTTTCTTTATCATTTTTCTTCCTCCACGTATCATTTTCTGCATCACCTCTTCAGGGAAAACTACATATCCATGGTGAACTGGATCAGCAGCACCCGGCTCGCGGTTCGCTGGCTGAATCGTGCCCAGAACCAATCAGTGCTCTGCGTGTGTGAGGCCACCACGGGGGCATGCTCAGAGGTGCACACCCGTCGCTTGCTCTGTATTAGTAGTCTGAAGGGTTTTCTGCTGCAATATAGCGGTTTAATAGAATCTTGCCTCATTTACACAGTTTGGGGAGTTGAGATTGATTTCCTGGACCCCTCAGATTTGTTCTGCCTGGATTAATATTTGATGTCATTTGCTGCATGAGAAGAATTTTCAGTGACTCACTGAACTTCACTGCTTTGGTATTAAAGAAATTCATGCAGTTTTATGTTCAAAGGCTAGATTTAATCATCTATAACAGTTATCTATAGTTAAACTTGCTGCTGCTTTTCTTTTAAAAGTCACTTTAGGGATACCATCCACTGGTGTGTTCTTTTCACCAACAAAAGGTACACTACCAATAAAAACAGCTGGGTAATGAAGTATAGATTTTTACCACAGGAGTTTATAAAATAAAAAGCTTTTGAAAAGTGTACTAAAGAAGGAACAGCCAATGATGCTGTGCATGTATTTGGGTTGATGACATCACAAAAGGTACAAAAATAAACTCTGAATGTAGTTTAATTTGTTTTATTGAAATTTCAGACCAACAAAAGTTGCACATAAATGTTACTAAGTAGAAGCACACAGGACGCGTGGATTTTACAATTTTTTTACTAATGTAAAATGTGCCGTGCATATATACATTCAGCCCCCCTTTTAATCTGCTGCCCCTAAACAGAGTCCACAAGTCCAGATGTTCTGTGTAGCAGTAATCTGAGAAGAAGCCAAAAGGCTAATGGTAACTCTGGAAGAGCAGCACACACATTGAGAACTAAAATACAGTGGTTTAGATCAAATTGCTTTCATTTCATTGAATGGTCCAGTCAAAGTACAGACCAAATCCAGTTAGGAATCTGCAGCATGACTTGAATATTGATGCTCCTAATGATCTCTATCCAAATTCTGGTGTGTACCTCTCCTCGAATAACTTCCATGAGTGTTACTGAACCAATTTCTTTCCTAATATCAATGCAGTGTTCTTACATATGGCTGAAATCTTTTTGGTGCTTTTATATAGAATAAAGGTAATTACCTTTCAAAAAAGGCAATTTCATAAAAACATGCAAATAAGGAGGACAATCAGAATTGGGCATATTCTTTAGTACTTTAGGTGGTTGCCTTATGTGATGGCACCAGAGGCATGTACATGCAGCAGCTTGTTTTTAGGAATCTAGATCGATTCAATTATGACCGAAAACAAAACAACAAAGTAGAATAATTGACAATCATATGCTGTTCTATACGTGACCAAATACAGCATAAGTGCAATTTTAAGTCTTTTTTTTTTTACTGTTAGTTATAATTGATCAAATGTTTCTGTTTCATTTAAAATCCATAGAAGCACAAAATGGTCCTGGACATAATGCAGAACCAGCAACAGGTATGTACTTGTAGTGTTGCAGAAAGTCTTCCTCACGCATAATTGTTTTAACACACATTTATTACTTCTGTGTTTCCTTGTGCTTTTAATGAACAGGACTTACCTTTGTTTACATCAGAAGGCTCAATGTTTTATATGATACTCCCTGCAAAACAAGGCGCTCGCGGAGAGTTTCACCACATTGCTGGTCTGACAGTCCAGGTTTGTCTACCACTTTGTTCATTATCATACATTTTCTGACTATAATACTGATTGTTTTCTAAGTGTTTTGTATTAAATTGAACCTTTTAAAACGGTTTAATTTTCATATTGGAATACAAAAAATGATTAAATCACAGTAACTGAAGTTCTTATAGGGTTTTAAAATAATCTGGGTTTAGTACTTATGATTTCTGCAGAAGTACTGAGAAAAGAAAATGTTAGAAAAATCTTTTTCCCTATTTCAATTTTTCAAAAGATAAAATGCTGAATTTCCTGTTTTTATTTTTTATTGTTTTCATATTTTACAGGGTTTTTTAAGGCTTAAAAAGCCTAAAAGTTCTTATTTTAATTTTAGCCCCTGAAAGGTCTTGAACAGACCCATCTGCTCCATTAATTTAGGTCTTAAAATGGAATCTGTAATCGTACAGAACCCGTTATTTTTAAATAACTTGTCTGATATTTTATTTTTATGTAAAATAGTCCAGTCAAATCAAAATTGCCCTGATCTTTATTTTATAATATAAAATAGGAATGTTATTTTAACAAACCAGAGGAATATATACTAATATGTTGTTTTTTGTCAATGGGGTTCTCCCGTTTCTGCAAAAACTCACATCCAGGGTTTTCTCCACTGTGATTTCTGCCATCATAATAAAAATATCCAACAGGATACTTTTTTTGTGAACTTTCTTCATCCACCGGTATTTTGATTGAATTTCACATTTTCGACCTACTCTTTCCTCGTGCCATGCTCTGACAGAACCTTGCTGTACAGCTGTATCTATTTTTATTCTGTGTATGTGAATGCTTCTGCTTTGCTCTTCATCTCTGTGTGTCTATGTTATGCAGCCTGCCATCCCCTCTGTCCCCCCTCGCTTCTTGACATCGGGGAGCTGGGATGTCACCTTGCTCTGCGCCTTAGACGAGAAGGCTGGAAAGATGTATGTGGGAAGCACGCTGTGTGGAGAATCTTTCTATGAACAGAGAAATTGCAGTCACTGAAATTATGTCTTGCTTTAAATAGAGACTGTAAACTAGTCTCAACTGCTAGAGTTTCCTGATTCAGTTGGACTTCTTGATTGATACATTTGTGATTGTACTTAGAAATTATTAAATAAGCCATCTGAACATGTAGTATTGATCTGATCCTACAGTCTAAAGGAACTCTCTTTGACATAGACTGGAGTAGTAAAAGCACTGACAGAAAAGAGGACAAAGGATTACTTGGGGATTAAATGAGACAAGCAGATTATTGCTTAAACCTGCCTTTATCCTGCTGGGGGGATGAATTCCCGACGGACCGAGCATGGAAAAGCCGACTGTTAAAGTAGACTGCTCTCGTCAGCAGCACATCTCTCAGGCTGTCACTGCTTGTTGATTCTAAACAATTCATTCCTCTTCATACACTCACACAGAAGTGGGAAGTCAACATGACTCCATTGCTTCTTAAGGAAAACACTGTGGTGCAAGACTGACTTTATTGGATTGCTGAAGTATGTAAATGAGTTCTGATAGATAGTGATCATGAATAATTTATATTCAGCATGAAGGATGAAGTTGGGACACCTAAAAGTTTGACTTTAAAGCCGTGGCACAAAGTTTTAGTCGTGACATAAATGATAAGTATTGCCTTTTTAGCACGCTTAGATTTTTTTCTTATGATTACAGAGCATTGCAAAAGTATTCATGCCCTATACCAGCAATGTATTTTACTGGGATTAACTGTTGATAGACCAACACAAAGCAGTGCATAACTTTCAAGTAACAAAAATTAGCTCTTGGTGTTTTATCTGTATTCAAACCCCCTAACTTAATGTATTTTTGGGTATGTCTCTACCAGTTTTGCCCATCCAGAGACTGAGGTTTTGCTCTTTCTTCTCAGAGCTCAAGCTCAGTCAGATTGGATACAGAGAGCATCTGTGAACATCCATATTTAAGTCTTGCCACAGATTCACCATCGGATTTAGGTCGAGACTTTGACTAGACCATTCTAACACATTCCAGTAGCTTTGGCTAGATGTTTAGAATTTCTGTCCTGATTGAAAGTCAACCTCTGCACCAGTCTCAAGCCTTTTCCAGCCTCTAACTGGTTTTCCACAGGAATTGCCCTGTATTTAGCGCCATCCATTTTTTAATCAACTCTGACCAGCTTCACTGTCACTGCTAAAGATCCCCACAACATGATGCTGCCACCAACATGTTTCAGGATTTGGATTATGCTTTTATGGCGATGTGTTTCTTTTCAGCCCTGCATAGCATTGTCCATGTAGGCCAGAACACCTTCCACATTCAATTTAGTTCAAAAGTACTTTATTCATCACAAAGGGATATTAAATGTTGTCCTAACTCTTATCATCCAAGTATCTTCAAAGAGTCGCTGTGGGCAGAAAGGATCTCCGGGCCGTAGCAGTCAGTCTTGCAACGAATCTGAAGAAGGCTCTGACTGAACACTGTTACACTGTTACTCTAACAGTCTCATGACTGTCATGACATACTAACAGCTCGACAGCAGTAACGACATTTACAGTAACATGTTCTGGATGACTCCATCAGTTATTGGCAAGCACTACTAATCCTCCTCCTTTGATTTTGCTGCTCCTCTTTAAGTCTCTGTCTGGCCGGGCAGAGAGACATTGAAGTCGGGGATATAATCCTTGCCCATTATATTCAATGGAAGAAATAGCTTGAACTTCCTCCTCACTCTGCTCTTTTTCTGCAACATTGAAACATCCTTTTCTACTCCATTTGGGATTTGGGTTTGTAGTTCAGGTATTATTCAAGCTTTTGAGATGCTGATCAGCTTCTCCCCATACTCTATCTGTTTTCAGATGATGATGAACAGAGTGCAGTGAGATGTTCAAAGCTTCGGATATTGTCTATACTCTATAACCTACCCTGCTTTAACTTTATTTCTGACCTGTCTGCTGTGTTCCTTGGTCTTGTGGCTGAATACAAATTCTAGTCTCAACATTTTTAAAGTTTTGTTTGTAGACATATTTGAAAACCATAAGTCATTTTCCTTCCACATGACTATTGTGGGGATGCACAGTGGTGGAGTTGGTAGCACAGTTCCCTTGGAGCAAGAAGGCCCTGGTTCAAATCTCGGCCTGGGATCTTTCTGCATGGAGTTTGCATGTTCTCGCAACCCTGCAGAGGATGGACAGGTATAGATAATGGATGGATGGGTGACTATTGTGCATCTCTTTGTGTTGGTCTGTCACAATAAATCCCGATAAAACACACAGACATGTTAGGTTAGCTGTTGTAATATAACAAAAGGTTGTGTTTGTTGTTATTTATATGGAGATTTAAGGTGGAAAAAGTAACTAACACAAATATTTATTTTTCAGAATTAAGAATTTCTGTTTCAGTCTATATAGGGTTGGTCAACATAATCTGTTGGGATTAACTAAATTTTATCACCCTTGGTTCTCATTTAATTTGGCTCTTAAAGCTGATTTTAAATTACGTAATGAATGAACCAATATTAAATTTGTTTGTTTTTAATTAAAACCGTCTAATTTCTGTTTTATCTGTTAAAGAATTATTTTAACCAGACTGACTCAAGTATCACAAAGTACTTGTAAAATAAACACAAGCTATGTTTTTCCATTACCTGTTTAATTTTTTTTAAAAGCCTGGCTATAATTAACTGGAAAAAAACCTTCTTTGAGTAAACTCAGAGATTCAGTTTGAATCTATCCTAAAACATAATTTTTATCCATGCAGATTAAATAAAAGAAGCTTTAAAATAACATTTGCTTCATCCTGAAAGAGCTACAAAGTTAAGTGAGAATCTGTGATTTTTGGTTGATTTTTAAATATCTTTCTACATCTGTTTTTCCTCATCAGCTACTTTCTGAGCACAGAAGAATCAAGGGAGAGCAGACATCTCTACAGGTACACACCCTTTGTCTGAAAAGTCAGTTTTTATTTATTTATTGTAAATCAAACAAGTGCATACAGGCCTCGTTTTCATTATGTATAATTCAGCTTTATACCAGCTGAACATGACCGACATTCAGGTTGAGAAATTTCAAAAACTGTAATTTTCTTCTTCCTATTTTCTAAATGATACAGTATTAGCAAAATATATAATCAGCTTGAAACAACATAAAGTAATGAGAACAACAGCAATCGTGCAATGATTTGTCAAGTGTACAATTACTCAGTTTTAGTATATTCTAGCACAAGATGACACACTTTTCTTTTACTATGTAAAGCCCACAGTTTTCATGTATTTCTTTGAGAATTAGTTCCTACAGTGCTGTGAAAAAGTATTATCCCTCTTTAAAGTTTTCTTTTTGTTTAGTTTTCCTCTTTTTGTCACATTTACCGGTAAATATTTCAGATCATCCGACAAGGATAATGTGAGAAAATACAGAAATTTGGTTTTTTTTATATTATGGGACGAAATCTAAATTAAGTGTGATAAAATCGTATGTTTTAGTGAAATTCCACAAGTTATTGCCAACTCTAATTACTACCAGACCCATAGAAATAACCAATCCCTTAAATAGAACCTGTCTGACATTGTGAATTTGGCTAAAATATATAAAATAGAAACATGTCATGTCCCGATTTAAAGAAATTTATCTGACATTTGTCAGTCTAGAAAGAGTTACAAAGCTATTTCTAAGGCTTTGTGATTCACAAACCAAGAGAGTCATCATGAAAACAGTAACTAACCTTCCTCGAAGTGGGCGGCCTAACATAATTAATCGATCAATCTTTAGTTATATAGCACGTTTCCACTACCAGGGTTGACCAAAGTGCTTCACAGTTTTTAAAACAAACAAGGTTGAACCCATAGTACAAGAATAACAACTAACTAATGATAAAAGATGTAAAAATGAAAACTGTGTAGCCATAAATGATAGAAGGGGTGGAAAGGACCCTTAAGTGCCAAATGCCACCCGAAATAAGTGGGTCTTTGGTTCAGATTTAAAACGGGGCAGATCAGGGATTTTTCTAAGCTCTTCGGGAAGGGCGTTCCACAGTTTGGGACCGGCGGCCGCAAAAGAGCGCCCTCCCCATGTTTTTGATCCCTTCCGAGGGACTTCTAGCAAGTGTTGTCCAACAGAGCGCAAAGCCCTGCCAGGCTGATAAAACCTTAAAATGTCACACAAATAAGATGGAGCAAGACCATGTGTTGCACCAACAAACAAATTTTTTAATTTTTAACCAAATTCTGTATTCTACCTGGAGCCAGTGTAGGGAGTACAACACAGGTGTAAGATGGTCATGCTTCCGGGTTATTTAAGAGTTACTTAAAGAGTGCATCAACGACTCATCCAAGAGGTGACAATGGGACTTTGCTGGGGGAAAAAATGTTGATGATCAAGATTTTGGGGGAAATATTCTGTGGACTGGCAAGACAAAACTGGAGCTTTTTAGAAGGTGTTCATCCTGTTCCATCAGACTTAAAACTCAAATTTGATGATGACAGTGGGTGGGTGTTCTAAGGACCTGAATGACTGGCTGTAACTGATGAAACCATAAATTCTGCTCTTCGCTTGGAAATCCTGAAGGAGAATCTCTGCCCTCAGTTTGTGACTCCAACCTAAAGAACAATTTTGTTATGCAACAAAACAGTGGTTTGAATGCATACCAGCAAGTCCAACTCTGTATAGCTGGAAACATAATAAAGGAGCATTTTAGTGTGGCTTAGTCAAAGTCCAGACTCAAATCTGGTTCAGACATTGCGGATTCCTCTTAAACATATCGTTAAATCTCAAAAACCCTCCAGTCTTGCTTAATTAAGACAATTCTATAAAGCAGAAAGGACATAGCGATGTAAAAGGCTCATGGTTGGTTATCGCAACCACTTGATGGCAGTTGTTGCCAACAAGGTTGGCACAGCCAGTTATTAGGTGTACGGGGTGATTACTTTTTGACACAATGCTCCCTTGGTTTGGATAGCTTTAGTCCCCTTATAAATTAAATAATTATTTAAAAGCTACATTTTGTAATCAATTTCTTTTTAAACAAAAACCTACAAAATCTCTAAGAGGGTAAATACTTTTTTACAGCACTGTAGATTTGGGTTTCAGTACCAAGCTCACATTATAGAGCATAATATAAGTTAATTAAGCTTTGTTAAATGTTCTTTTTCTGTATTGGCTCATTATTAGATGCAGATGGACATTTAGAGACATTAGTTGAGAAGACCATTTTATTGGACTTTACTCAACTATTTGTCTCTGAACAATTTTTTTTATTTCGTAAAAATCATCTAACCATCTCTTGGAGCAAATAAAAAACCTGTAACTGTCCATTTAAACATTGCCTGTAACCTTTCTTTTTGCTTACTTTACCTCAAGTGTGAACCTGAATGGAGTGTTTCAGCGTCATTGTATCTCATGTGGCCTCATTGATGGATGTGGCTTCTTCAAAGCTGTTTTCAGCCCCAATCAAACCCACTTCATCCTCTATTGCTTGGGTAAATCACACACTTAACACAAATAAGAGGATAACTATGAAGTAGAAGGAAAATGTAACATTATTTTTTAATTTTTATAGTGATTAAAATCTGAATAATATGACATGCATTTGTATTCAGCTGCTTTTAATTTGATTCCCATATATAAAATCCAGTTCAACCAGCTGCCTTCAGGACTTACTCTATTAGTAAATAGACTAACTGTTTGTAATTTCATTTTAGGATCAATCCAGCTATTTTGTGGATGTTTCAGAGGTTTGTTAGAGAGCATTAGTGAACACACAGCATCATAAACACCAGCTAAGGGGAGAGATTAATGGGAGCATTAATTAAAGAAGTAGCCAAGAAGCTGCCAAGATCCACAGCTTAGGTGGAAGAATCTGTTGACAGGGGCAGGAAGAAAGCCATTGTTCCTTAAAGATCTCCATTAACTCTTGATCTCCATTGTGACATGTGGTGGTGGCAGCATCGTCGGGTTGGATGCTGGGACAATGAAGCTGATTAGAGTTGAGGGGAAGATGGATGTAGCTAAATACAAGGCAAGGCAATTTTATTTCTATAGCACACTTCCAACAACAAGGTAATTCAAGGTGTTTTACATGATTAAAGGGTAAAATAAAAATAGCAGTAAAACACAGACGAAGCATATAATGTAAAAACAGCAATGAAGCAAGAAGCACACACAAAACATATGATACATCAAAACATTACTCAAAGGCAGCTCTAAACAGATACGTTTTTAGTTGTGATTTTAAAGAACTTCGTGTTTCAGCAGCTTTGCAGTTGTCTGGAAGTTTGTTCCAGATTAGAGGAGCATAGAAACTGAAAGCCGCTTCGCCATGTTTGGTTCTAATTCTAGGGATGTTGAGTCGATACAAGGCCATCCCGAAAGAAAACCTTTTACACGCAGCAAAAGGCTTGACACTGGGATTTCGGTTCACCTTGCAGCAGGACATCTTAAACATACGGCCAGAGCTACACTCTATATATCAAGGCTGATTTGTGTGCTAGAATGGTCCAGTCAAAGTCCAAACTTGAATCCTATCGAGAGACTATTTTCCATCCATTCTGGCCGAGTTTTAGCTGTTTTAAAAGAAAGAACAGGCACAAAAAATCAGTTTACAGATTCACCTGTAATTGCAGTGAAAGGTGGTTCTACAAATTATTGACTTATAGAGCACTAAATACAAACACACACCACACTCTTCAGATTTGGATACAGTTTTGAAAACCCTGTATGTCTCTGTCCTCTTCAGTTATCTATGTCCTTGAGTTGTTCTATTATTAAAAGAAATAGCAATAAAATGCATTGGCGTTTCCAGATGTAACTTAACACAATTTCAGTATGTCCATGAAGTAATAATGCTTTTACAAAGCAGTGATGAATGGGATACTGCTTGGTCAGTTTTAGACATTTTTTTTCTTTTTCATTCAGGCCCAGGAATCCCTAAAGTGACGGTTCACAGTATGAAGGACCCCTCCAGTGAGTGTCAAATCCACTTGACTTATTCGCTGTATGATACTCAAGCCATCGGCCGTTCCCCATACCAGCCGGCAGAGGGCACTGTTTTTGGAACAGGACCTAATGTTGGATTTATTTGTGAACACTGCCATCTGCCTGTCACGCCCAGCTGGAGCAATAAACATTGAGATGATAAGAATCCAATCCATTAGTTTAATGTGTCCTTGTGTTTAAAGTAAAACTGCAGCACGGTGTATCCTGTGTAGGTTATGCCATCTTGGAGGATAACAACCCCCTGTCTGAAGCTCTGGAGGACAAGAGGCTCCCTGAGAGTCTGTTCAGGACAGTCCAAGCAGACAACCATGGTACAGAGGACCAGCATGTGCCTACATTTAGTCACATTATATTATCTGTAACAATGCAGCACTGATGGACAAAAGAAAATCATTTTTGAACCTTCCTTCTGTAGATCTACACCTGAAACTAACTCTACCTCAGGGCTATGAGGCCAACCTGCTCCCGCTCCTCGTGATTGTGTAAGTGTCGCTGAACATGCAGGGTGAAAAATCGCTTTCTGTCCTTCTTCAAGTTATGATTCATGGCTTATTCTTTTAACAATAGTAAAACCTACATTTATCACCACACTTGCTTTTCCTGTTTTTCTCGAAACACTCAGGGATGGCACCCCCGGTAGCCAGACTGTGACGGAGGAGTTTTCTCTCGGCTGGCCTCAGGTCCTTTGCAGCACACAGAATGTGGCCTTGGCCTGGGTGGACGGCCGGAGCGGGGTGGGGCGTGGGCAGAAGACTGTGGCCGTCGATCCTCGGAAGCTTGGCTCACTGAGAGTCAAAGACTATCTGGGAGTTGTAGAGTCAGTGAAATTTTACAGCAGCATAGCATTAAATACCGTAAAAGTGGTAAATTAAAGGACTTTTGTACTTCCACAGGTTGTTAATGCAGCTGCCTTACATTGATGATCGAAGGATAGCCCTCTTTGGAAAGGTTATAACAATTGCACAGATGTGAAGATGTTGAATTCAGTAAAGCTAAAGCGCAGTTTAACTCTTCTCTGTTTCTCATTACAGGCACTTGGAGGTTATTTAACTCTCAAAATGTTAGCTGCAACAGACAAACTATTTCAGTGTACTGCAGCTGTGGCACCAATAACTGATTTCAGGCTTTACAGTGAGTTAAGATGCAAACGCTACAATATTCCCCCAACAAGAACATGAAAGTGGTATTACAGAAATCAGATCCAAGTAATGTGATGGAGTTAAGATGTTCTTCTATTTCCTAGGTGCAGCTTTTTCTGAAAGGTATCTTGGGCTTCCGGCAAAGGAGGAGCATGCTTATACGGTAAGGTTCTACAGCCAGTTATCCAGTAAACGTATTCAAACTCCATCCATCCATCCATCCATCCATCCATTTTCTTCCGCTTATCCGGGGTCGGGTCGCGGGGGCAGCAGCCTAAGCAAAGAGACCCAGACTTCCCTCTCCCCAGCCACTTGTTCCAGCTCCTCGGGAGGAACCCCAAGGCGCTCCCAGGCCAGCCGAGAAACATAGTCCCTCCAGCGTGTCCTGGGCCTTCCCCTGGGCCTCCTCCCGGTGAGACGTGCATGAAACACCTCACCAGGGAGGCGTCCAGGAGGCATCCTGACCAGATGCCCGAGCCACCTCAACTGACTCCTCTCGATGTGTAGAAGCAGCGGCTCTACTCTGAGCCCCCTCCGGATGACTGAGCTTCTCACCCTATCTCTAAGGGAGAGCCCAGATACTCTGCGGAGGAAACTCATTTCAGCCGCTTGTATCCGTGATCTCGTTCTTTCGGTCACCACCCAGAGTTCGTGACCATAGATGAGGGTAGGAACGTAGATCGACCGGTAAATCGAGAGCTTCGCCTTTTGGCTCAGCTCTCTCTTCACCACGACAGACCGGTAGAGCGCCCGCATAACTGCAGATGCCCCACCAATCCGTCTATCGATCTCCCGCTCCATTTTTCCCTCATTCGTGAACAAGACCCCCAGATACTTTAACTCCTCCACTTGGGGAAGGACCCCGTCCCCGACCCTGAGGAGGCACGCCACCCTTTTCTGGCTCAAGACCATGGCCTCGGATTTGGAGGTGCTGATTCTCATCCCAGCCGCTTCACACTCGGCCGCGAACCGCTCCAGCGAAAGCTGTAGAATACGCTCCGATGAAGCCAACAGGACCACGTCATCTGCAAAAAGCAGAGACCCGATCCTGAGGCCACCAAAACGGATCCCCTCAACGCCTTGGCTGCGCCTAGAGATCCTGTCCATAAAAGTTAGGAACAGGATCGGTGACAAAGGGCAACCTTGGCGGAGTCCAACTCTCACTGGAAACAAGCCCGACTTACTGCCGGCAATGCGAACCAAACTCTGGCACCGGTCGTACAGGGACCTAACAGCCCGTATCAAGGGGCCCGGTACCCCATACTCCCGGAGCACCCCCCACAGGGCCCCCCGAGGGACACTGTCGAACGCCTTCTCCAAGTCCACAAAACACATGTAGACCGGTTGGGCAAACTCCCACGCACCCTCCAGGACCCTGCTGAGGGTGTAGAGCTGGTCCAGTGTTCCACGGCCAGGACGAAAACCGCATTGTTCCTCCTGGATCCGAGGTTCGACTATCCGTCGGACCCTCCTCTCCAGAACCCCTGAATAGACCTTAGCAGGGAGGCTCAGAAGTGTGATCCCCCTGTAGTTGGAACACACCCTGTGGTCCCCCTTTTTAAACAGGGGGACCACCACCCCGGTCTGCCAATCCAAGGGAACTGCCCCCGATGTCCACGCAATATTGCAGACTATTCAAACTCATTGAACTTATATGTTGTAATTTAAATTTATTTTATTGGATTCAAGTTTTTGTTTCCAAATAAAAATGTAAAAAGTGTCAGATCAATTAAATCTATTCAAATCAGTTACATTCAGAAATGGTCTAATTAGTTAAAAAAAAGAAGAAGAAAAAAGACATAGCCGCTCATTTAACTTACAGCCCTGGCAAGGAAATCATTATTCTGACAAGCAGCCAAGAGGCCCATGCTAACATTGGAGGAGCTAAAGAGATCAACAGCTCAGGTGGGAGAATCTGTTGACAAGACAGCTGCACGGCACAAATCTGCCTTATAGAAGAGTGGCAAGAAAGAAAGCTATTGATGAAAGAAAGCCATAAGCCCTGTTTACAGTTTACCACATCCCATTTAGACAGGATAGGCAGAATGGGATGTGTTGAAATATGTACTCTACTTATATGAAATTGAAACTGAACTTGAAGGAGAACACAGCATCCACATCATGAAACATGGTGGTGGTAGCATCATGATGTGGAGATATTGTTCTTCAGCAGGGACAGGAAAGCTGGTTAGAGATGGTTGGAAAATGGATGGTGTTAAATATAGGGTGATGCCGGAAGACAACCAACCACAGGCTGAAAAAAACTTGAGACTGGTATGAAGATTCACCTTCCAGCAGTACAAAGACCATAGGCAGAGAAAGTTACAATGGAGGGTTTTAGACCAAAGGATATATATGTGTTGAAAAGTTGCAGTACTCAAGTCCTCTGCAGTATAAATGTTGCAGTAATGTGCTGTACTGGACATCCAAAAGAGAATCTTTGGCAAGTGTTAGAGAAATAGGAGCAGGAAAGTTATGAGTCAGGAGAAATGTAATAAAGTTCAAATATTTCATTATTAAAAGCATACATTCTCCAAAGTTTTACATTCATGGATCTCTGGATTCTGACTTATCTTGTTGCAGTCTTCCCTCAAAAGATGTCTGTCATTGCATTATGCAACTTTATATATAAAGTGTGGAGCTATCTAATTGGGTAGTTGTTGGAGGTGGCTTCATCTAAGATTCAACAACCCCTTGTGGAGCGTCAGGTTTCGGTCCGTCTTCTTGGAGTTCCCATTCCATAGGCTGGTCCTTGGTCTTGGACAGCTCTCTGAAAGGGAACAAGTTAATACCTCCCTGTGCTGTCTCCTCGTTTAGCTACATAAATCATTCTTGCTTACATTCTTTAGCTGAGTTTTGTCTTCTCCACCTTAGTTTACAACAGCACTCCCATGGTGTTTACGGCAGATCTGCGGTTACACAGAGCCATAAAAGGTTTTATTAAACAAACACCCCATTCTTAATAAGGTAACTATGAGAGTAGCAGAACTAGTCTGCATAAGCTCACAGTATATGGTCTAAATCCAGTAAGCAACTATTTGCATTACAGGTGAAACTCAAAAAATTAGAATATCGTGCAAACGTTTATTTCAGTAATTACACTTAAAAGGTGACACGACACTAATATATCAGATAGACTCATTACATGCAAAGCAAGATATTTCAAGCCTTTATTTATTAAAATTTTGATGATTATGGCTTACAGTTTATGAAAACCCCAAATTCAAAATCTCAGAAAATTTGATAAATATTTCATGAAATTAATAAAACAAGGATTTTAAATAGAGAATTGCCAGACCTCTGTAAAGTATAATCATTCATATGTACTCAGTACTTGGTTTGGGCCCCTTTTGCATCAATTACTGCCTCAATGCGGTGTGGCATGGAGGCTATCAGCCTGTGGCACTGCTGAGGTTTTATGGAAGACCAGGATGCTTCAATATCAGCCTTCAGCTCTTCTGCATTGTTCGGTCTCAGGCCTTTAATCTTTCTCTTGGCAATACTCCATAGATTCTCTATGGGGTTCAGGTCAGGCGAGTTTGCTGGCCAATCAAGGATAGTAATGGTCATTAAACCAGGTTTTGTTACTTTTGGCAGTGTTGACAGGTGCCACGTCCTACTGCAAAATAAAATCAACATCTCCATAAAGCTCGTCTGCAGAAGGAAGCATGAAGTGCTCCAAAATGTCCTGTTAGATGGCTGCGTTGACTTTGGACTTAATAAAGCTCAGTGGACCAACACCATAAGATGACATGGCTCCACAAATCAACACAGACTGTGGAAACTTCACACTGGACTTCAACCATCTTGGATTGTGTGCCTCTCCATTCTTCCTCCAGACTCTGGGACCTTGGTTTCCAAATGAGATGCAAAATTTGCAATTCTTGTTTTCTTTAGCCCAGGTAAGATGCTTCAGACATTTTTATTTGTTCAGGAGCGGCTTGACAAGAGGAATACGACATTTGAAGCCCATGTCCAGGATCCATCTGTGTGTGGTGGCTCTTGATGCACTAACTCCAGCCTTCTGCTTATGCACTTTGTTCTTCCACATAACTTTCTATTAATGTGCTTTGATGCAGCCCTTTGAGAACATCCAACTTCTTGTGCAATGACCTTTTGAGGCTTTCCCTCCTTATGGATGGTGTCACTGATGGTTTTCTGCACAACTCTCAGGTCAGCAGTCTACCCTATGATTGTGATTCCTACTGAACCAGACTGAGAGACCATTTAAAGGCTCAGTAACTCTTTTCTAGGTGTTTTGGATTTATTAGCTCATTAGAGTGTGACACTTTGAGCCTAAAATATTGAACCTTTCACAATATGCTAATTTTCTGAGATTTTGAATTTTCATAAGCTGTATGTCATAATCATCAAATTTTAACAAGTGAAGGCTTGAAATATCTCACTTTGCATGTAATGAGTCTATATCATATATTAGTTTAACCTTTGAAGTTGAAATTATTGAACTTTTCCACGATTTTCACATTTTTTCGAGTTTCACCTGTATATTGTTAAGTTGCACACAATTTCAACTGTTACAGCTAAAACAAAGCACCAAACCTTGTAACAAGAGAAAGTGACATAAGCTCAACAATTCTGAAGTAATAGGTGATGAGTGGACAAGTTGCTAAATTTTAAGACTTCCTGGAAAATTGCTCTTTAGACACCATCCATTTTGAAAAAAGAATAGAGAAAAATTGACAAACATTTCAGTTTCTAGATGTGGAGAGCTGGTGGGGAAAAATACCCCCAAATGACTAGCAGCTGTGATTGCAGCAAAAGATGGTTCTACACAGTAATAACTCAGGGGGACTGAATACCTATGTATGGCACACTTTCCAGAATCTTATTTATAAATCTTTTGATCGCCATGCATCATTTTTCTTGAGCTTCACAATTGTGGCATACTTTTGTGTTTGTCAGTCACATGAAATCCGAATAAAATACTCTACTTTTTGTACTATGATTTAGATTGTACTATGACACAATGTGAAAGAGAGAGTTTGAATAATCTTGCAAGGCACCATGTATTTCAGCTTTGTAATTAAAAGAAATAAAATGATTCGACAAATGCTCAATTTGATTAAATTAACCAGCCAAGCCTAAAACAATCTGATACAACAACCTGCCCTGCAATACATCATGTTTTCATAAAAGTTTGATTGTTTTAGGGAGTTAATCAACTCCTTAAATCCGTTTAGGGCCTCGACATGCAGAACAGTTGAATTGCAGTCTATAAAACTCAGATGTGCATTGTTGTTTTTTTCAGTCCAAAACATATTGGATTTAATTAATGTAATACACCAAGAGAAGGGCACACAAAACGGCGTATACATCTCTCAGTGCAGGAGATGAAATAGGGATGAAAGAACCTCTTTGATGCAATACTATAACTGCTCACATGTGGAGGGAGCAAAACATGTATTGGGTGCATTTGATAAAATATTGTTCTAGGATATATTGGAGGTTAGAATTCTTATGAAAGTTGTATTGACTTTTCCAGCCCACTCATACATGTTTTATCAGCAAACACAACCTTTCACAGCATCAGCCGCCTCCCAGATGCACCCATCTCACCATAAAGAAAAGTTCCTTAGGAGCGTGTCAAAAGAAGTCTCTGTCCTTCACATCAGTGGGGCTGGGATGACTGAAAACCAGGAGTGCCACCATTTGTCTGTGAGGGTGATCGACAAATCTGCTGTGGCCATAGCATAAAAACTATCCAGCAGTTATAACAAAGAACATACTGGAAAGATAATTTTCCATGTTTGCAACTTTTAAACAGGAGCAGGAACCAAAGATTTTTATTGAATGGAGACAAGCTGGGTTAAACTAAATAAAACATAAGGGGGGACTGTGACTCAGGAGTGAGGAGTTTGTCTTGTAACCGCAGGGTTGCCTGTTCGAGCCCCCTCTCCGTCCGTCTCAGTCATTGTGTCCTTGGGCAAGACACTTCACCCTTTTGCTTACTGGTGGTGGTCAGAGGGCCCGGTGGCGCCCGTGTTCGGCAGCCTCGTTTCTGTCAGTGTGCCCCAGGGCAGCCATCACCAGTGCGTGAATGTAGTGTGAAGCGCTTTGGGGTCCTCAAGGACTAAATAAAGGGCTATACAAGTACAGGCCATTTACCATATCCCTATAATAATCCTATGTTTTCCAGACTACCTCTGTCCTTGAAGAAGTCAACAAAATAAAAGAGGAGAACTTCCTTATTCTACATGGAACTGCAGATGGTGAGTTTTTACAAGTTTATATGATCAGTTCACAGAATAAGTTCACATCTAATTCTTGTTTTGCGTCTCCAACCGAAGCGAGGGTCCACTTCCAGCACAGTGCTGAGCTACTGAGCCGCCTGGTGAAGCTGGAGGCCAACTACTCTCTGCAGCTGTACCCAGATGAGGGCCACATCCTGAGAGAGCCCCGCAGTGTCAAACATTTCGAGCGGACTGTGGTGAACTACCTCCAAAATTGCCTGAAACATAGCGTCCTTCTAGATGCCCCAGAGGAAGAAGAGGAGGAAGATGACTGAGTCCAGAGGTCTCCATCTATTCGTCTAAAATGACTCACAATGAGGACTGTATTCAACGGTTATCCATTTCATTGGGTCAGGTTACCAGGAATTAGAGCAGAGGAGTGGGGACCAAAAGCATCAGATCACCTCCTGTAACTTCAGGAGAAATTGTTGTACTGTATGACATGTGGCACACAATTAGTTCAGCCGTTTTGTTGTATGTTTGAGGAACAGTTTGTTGACAAAATTCACTTGAGATGATGTGGATTAGACTGCCTAAAAAAGTTTACAAAGATTATAAAGCATGCATGTCATAACGGCTGCATGATGTTTATTATTGTATTATGAGCATCTTTCCAGAGTTTACATTTTTGTCTTCAAAGCTTAGATCAGGGGTCTCTAAGTCCGGGTCTTGAAATCCACTGTCCTGCAACTTTTATAGCTGCATCCTTGCTCCAGCACTCCTCAATCAAATGGTTAAATTACTTCCTCAGCATGTCATCAAGTTATCCAGAGGCCCAGTAATAAGCCTTTCATTTAATTCAGTACTGGAACTTGCATGCATCTAAAAGTTGCAAGACAATAGCTCTTGAAGAGTTGGAGAGCCCTGGCTTGGAGTGTGCAAAACCTGCTGAGCGGGTGATATTGAAAATAGTAACTTGCATAAAGGAGAAATCATAACACACTGATTACAAAACAAAATATTTGGGATGGTTATTGAGTTAATGGAAGTGAATCCAAAACTTTTGGAAAAGTGTAATCGATACTTAGGTGGAAGCCTGCTGATAGTCAGAAAGGACATTGCAATTGGTCAATGGTCTGTTCTTAGCCTGCATGATCTCAGAATAAAATCTGAGTTACAGTTGCATCTCTATGGATTAGAATATCACCAAAAAGTAAAGAATATTAGCGTATCATCAAAAAGTAAAGGTATTTCAGTAATGAAATTTAAAAAGTGAAACTCGGATTCATTGCACACACCGACATGGCTGTGCAGGCTTTGGACTTGGACAAACACCAACAGATGGCATGGTTCCCCCAGGCATCACTAATGGTGTAAACTTTTCCCTGTTGTTGCACCCTTTTTCTACAACACTTTGTCATTCCACTATTTTTTTCATTCTTTTTCAATCATATGCTTGGACACAACACTGTGAAAAGCCACCTTGTATAGTGATGAGCTTTGGTGACTTAAACTCCTTGAGCGGGCAGTTAGTGATTGTCTGCTTGACAACTGTCAAGTTAGCAGTCCTCCATAATTATGTAGGCAATAACATGGCCATTATATAAATGAAAAGTAAACCATAATCATCTAAATAAACAGAAATAAGCAGCTGAAATAAATGCATCTGTGTGTAATGAATCTATATAAGGTACGAGTTTCACTTTTGTAATTAAATAACTGATATAAATTAACTTTTCAAATATAATAACTAAGATGCACCTTTATTTTTGCATTTTTACATTGTATTTCCGGGTTTTACAGTGTTATCTTAAAGTTAAGGACCATTCTAAATGTGCCAAATACATTTATGGATTTTATCTTCTGGTTTTGTTTGCATTGTGTGAATTACAATGTGTATGCAACTGTAATGCAACAGAGACTATTTAAACCATGCTCCAGCTAAAAAGTGAGTGTAGGTTACTGGAACGTATAAGTGTCTGTATATTGTATTTAGAAGTATTATTTCTGTTTTGATACATTGTCATTTTAATTATTTCTTGTGTAATGCAGAATTAAATTATTTATTTGGACAGACTGCTGAGGCATTATGTCAAAGCCTTCAAAGGCAATCAAACTACCAGGAGTGCATGCTGTCAGGGTGAAAAGCTTTATGTTTTTGATTCAAATAGATAAAAATAACAATTTATCATGCCTGTAGTCTCTTTGGACCATTTGATGAGATGAATAGTAGGAAAGAAATATCACACCACTTACACTTCTCTCAATGAACAGATAACAGTCATTTCTGGGTTGTATTATGTTCATAACACTTCAGTTCAAATTTGGAATTTGTCATAAGTGGCATACAAAACCTAGACAGCCTTTCAGATGGATCTTTAATGGTGAGAAAAATTTTTTAACAGTAAACACAAATGGATAAAAACACAAAACAGCTCACACTTATAAATATGGTAATAATGTAAAGCAGCAGTTCACCGTTTTACCAGACTGAGAAAAAAAGCAATGTAGCAGTCTGATGGTTCTACTTTTTATATTGATGTACCATTTTTACTGAATTACCACCAAGGATCTCCAATAATGTTCAGCACAATGTTCCTGCAGCTGAACAATAAAAAAAAAAAATTAAAGCTGCAAGCAGCGTCGAATGGCCCAGCTTAGAGCCGCTCCGACCATTGTCGCACCACCAACTCAGTGCCACCTCCACATTTCTACTGAAACCTGCTGATCAAGTCTGCATGAAAAAGTGTTCTAAAGTCACAGAACTGCACATTTCGACCAAATGGCCGACTTCCTGTGAGCCGTGGACCTTGGCTTTAACAGACTTTTTTTAAAGGTCTTAAGAAACCATATAGATGTACTAAATTTCACAATCCTAGTTGAAAGCATTGCTTGTTTTAATGCTTCTAGGGGGCACTGTGCAGGAATTAGATCTTGCCCGCAAAATATTTGCATACATATCTGTTAGGGATTGGACTATTATCCATGTTGTTGAATTTGGTGCAGATCAGATGATGTACCGTACAGGCCAAAAGTTTGGACACACCTTCTCATTTTGGCCTGTACTGTATGTGGAAATTGGAGCCAAACGTATTTCCATTGTGTGATGTGAGCCATTTCCACACCCCCTTTCTAAACCTCTCAGTTCTGGAGACCAAGTTACACCAACTTGTTTTCAGTCACTGTCCATAGCTAGATGTTGACAATCATAAAGGTTTTATTGCCTTATGTGTAAACAGGTTCACAACTTTAGGAAATTGCAGCAGTACTTTGTGCAAACATAAGATAAACACTTACAGGCATGTAATAATTAAAAATAAAATGGGGTAAATAGATTAATATATACATGAGTGCAGGTTTTGATCAGTGCAAAATCAGACAGGTGCAAAAACACAACACAGGGTCATGTGACTGAAACAAAGCAGGTGGTGGGAACAGTTATAGGGTTATTGTTCATGAGTCAGGCAGTAGAAAGGAGTAACTGTTCTTACGCCGAGAGCTTCTGGTCCGAATGGACCGGAGCCTCCTGCCTGAGAGGAGAAGGTCAAAAGGTCTGTGTCCTGAGTGAGAAGGGTCGGCTGTGATCCGACCTGCACGCCCAAGTGTCCGAAAGGTCCACAGGTCCTGTAAAGATGGGAGTCTGCAGCCAATCACCTTCTCAGCAGAGCGCACAACACGCTGCAGTCTCTGTTTATCTCTGATGATAGCTCCAGCATACCACACGGTGATGGAGGGGGTGAGAATGGAGTCGATGGTTGCTGTGTAAAACTGCATCATCATCTGTGGTGGCAGGTTGAATTTCCTCAGCTGCCTCAGAAAGCATGTCCCCTGCTGAGACTTCTTTATTGACGGAGCTAATGGTGGGCTCCCTCCTGAGGTCCTGGGTGATGGTGGTGCCCAGGAAGCAGAAGGAGTCCACAGTGGTGATGGGGATGTCAGACAGGATGATGGAGGGGAGTGGGGCTGTGTGCTTCAAAATACTTTTTTGTAGGTCCTAAGCCACTACATAGGTGTACCAAATTTCATAATCCTTGGATATAGTATGGCTGGGGGCTGGTTTTTAAATGCTTCTAGGGGGCGCTTTTGAGGAATTAAGTCATAGCCACCAGATATTAGCTTGAATAACTTTCAGGGGTTGGACTAGTTTTCATCATGTTTGAAGTGGTGCAGATCAGATGATTTTTAAGGAAATTAGAGGGAAATGTATGGCCATAGCTTGACGCCACAGTTTACCATGCTGCCACAGCACTTTCTTTCGTAGCCTTTCCGTACTGGACACAGAGTTAGACCAACTTGTCTTTGGTCATTGGGCCTAGTTTAATGTTGATTAGGTCAAGGGTGTAAAATATGGACCTTTCAAAGCAAAACATTACACTTCCTGTTCTGGGGGGGGCGGGGCTTAAGTGATGTCAGCTTTTGACCACAACTTTTCTATTTTTGACATTTAGTCAAAGTTTGTGGCCTGGCCCCGCCCCTTCAACATGAAAAGTCAGTTTTTTTGATAACTTTAGATCCCCCATGACTGTAAGCCATCCTGACCAATTTAAAAGCCGAGTGACCCGACCCGGAGGGTGGCTCCTCCGGGTCGGGGATGGGGTCCTTCCCCAAGTGGAGGAGTTAAAGTATCTGGGGGTCTTGTTCACGAATGAGGGAAAAATGGAGCGGGAGATCGATAGACGGATTGGTGGGGCATCTGCAGTTATGCGGGCGCTCTACCGGTCTGTCGTGGTGAAGAGAGAGCTGAGCCAAAAGGCGAAGCTCTCGATTTACCGGTCGATCTACGTTCCTACCCTCATCTATGGTCACGAACTCTGGGTGGTGACCGAAAGAACGAGATCACGGATACAAGCGGCTGAAATGAGTTTCCTCCTCAGGGTGTCTGGGCTCTCCCTTAGAGATAGGGTGAGAAGCTCAGTCATCCGGAGGGGGCTCAGAGTAGAGCCGCTGCTTCTCCACATCGAGAGGAGTCAGTTGAGGTGGCTCGGGCATCTGGTCAGGATGCCTCCTGGACGCCTCCCTGGTGAGGTGTTTCGGGCACGTCCCACCGGGAGGAGGCCCAGGGGAAGGCCCAGGACACGCTGGAGGGACTATGTTTCTCGGCTGGCCTGGGAGCGCCTTGGGGTTCCTCCCGAGGAGCTGGAACAAGTGGCTGGAGAGAGGGAAGACTGGGCCTCTTTGCTTAGGCTGCTGCCCCCGCGACCCGACCCCGGATAAGCGGAAGAAAATGGGTGGATGGATGGATGGATGGGTGATCAAAATCTGTAGGAGGAGTTCGGTCAAATGTGGAGGCTGTAAACAGCAAAAACGTGGTCAACATTGCAAGTTCAATCCAATATAGCCGACTTCCTGTTAGTTTCAGACTATGACACTTTGAGACTTTTAGGTCGGTCTTGGGAAGTTCTACAAGTATGTCTGTACAGTAAATTAAGCTAATGGAGCAGTGTGTTTTGAAATTTTATGGGGGTCACCATTGAGTCATTTCTGTTGAGATTTTTTAGACACCCCTAAAATATACAATTTTCACACACACTTGATGTGTGTGCAAAGTTTGATGAATCTTTGTATATGTTTATATGTTTACGCCTCCAAAAAGTCATATTTCGGGGGGGGAAACTAAACAGCAAGAAAACAAAAGGCCTTCGCAGCACTTAGCTGCTCGTGCCTGATAAAAAATTAAACAGATCTGAAAAGAGGGAAAGGACACTTCTGTGACCTCATCAGTGCCTCCTCACTGTTCTCTGCAGGACCATCTTGTCTGCCATTTTGCACTAGTTAGATGCACTACATAAGCAAATTCTCCACCACAGCTTTGTTGAATGTTGTGAGGATGCTTGTAGAGAGAAATGCTTTTTTTCCGGTTGTGTTAGAAAGTGAAGTCTCTGGTGGGCTTGTTTTATAATCATAATGGTCATCAGAGATCCGTACCCTGAAAAAATCTCAGCTTTAAACCCCCTCTGCTGCACAGTTACTAATACTGAGGAGTGGGGGCTCGGATCTTAACCTTGTGACGTTATGAATGCTGAGTTCCTTTTCCAGCAGGGCTTACCTGCACACACTTCCACAAGTACAGAATTCCTGCTTCATCAACCCTGATATCACTCTGCTTAATTGGTCCGCAAACTTGGCTGACCTTTAGCCCACGGAAAATCAATGTATGTATGTATTCTGTATTTAAAGTATTTTTGTGGCTTTTAATTAATATTCACATTTCAGAAAAATTGAAAGTTTTTATTTGTTGTAAGCCATATTATCTAAATTAACAGAAATAAGCAATAAAATATATAACTGTATGAAATAATTCTTCAGAATATATGTTGCACCTGTGGCTCCGGAGCCGCAAGTGGCTCTTCCACAATGGCTAATAACTTTGGCAAGAAATGAAAAATAAACACCTAATGTTTTTGAATATAGATATGACAAATGCAGGTTTTCACCTGTTTTTCTGGAGGGGGTCTCCAGCAATATTTGCATTGAATTCCCACGAAGAATGACACTAAAAGTACCAGTAAAATGTTTTTATATGTTTTTCTTGTCATTGGATTGGAATCTATGTGCTTTTCCTTTAACATAATTTTCCATACCACAGAAAACACATTTCAGACCCTTGTCCATAAGTGGGAAAATGGACAGACCATGGTTTAAACCTGTCGTCATACACCGAAAGAAGACACGATCCAATCACATTTCTCTTCACTCTACCGTAGCCAATCACTCCCAAATACGTCATTTGATCAACCAGCCTTTTACCCAATCATTACAGCGGGGTGTAACAGGCCCGAATCCTTCTTCAACCTTCTAGTTTCTGGAGGGGCACCTTCAACCTGGTCCGTGGTGCACTGGAAGTGGCTCCATTTGTTAGGAAAAAAAGAGAAGTAGAAATAACACTTCGATATAGACACAATGTCCTTCCTGACTATCAGCAGGCTAGCACCTAAACTTCTCAATTCAAAGGTAAGGCGATAGAACCACACGGCGTGTGGGATTTTTTTGTCCGAGGTGTTGACGTTATCTTGGAGCTAACTTTCGGCTACGTTGCTAATAGCTGGCTAGCTTGTGTTAGCTAGCATAGCACCACCAGGCACAATGTGTAATACACTTTGGGGGACAGTGTGGTTGTTGCGTAAACATTGTAAGGTATTTTAAGAGCAGTCCGTCTTTCCCCGCTGTTCCATACTTTGGTTGTGTAATTGGAACTTGCGTCTTGTTAGCTAATATTGGCTAAAGGGGAGTTTTTCCTCCTGTAAAGCCGGCCTGCTAAAGTCTCAACCTGGGCATGTTTTCTCAGCCTGTGCCTACCAGACCGTCATACCTCCAAGCACTATAGAAGTCACTTTACTTCCCCTTTATGTTTTAACTGTTTAAATTATCATACATTTGCATTGAAACTGAATATTAGCATACTGTTTTTTCTTCTTCCCCATTGACCTTCACATTAAGAATAATACTTCGACTGTGTGTCTAATGTCGTACCAGAATGTCTGCAGCATTTAATGTATTGTAACACGTTTTTTTCACTTTTTTTTTTTTTTTTTTACTTGTGTGTTCATGGTTATCCAAAGTAAAAGTGTTTGGAAAGCAATAATCTGACTCCCAATTGGAGAATGGAGAAATGTTTAATAGTTAAATTATTATTTTATCAGATGAAGTTAGATCTAGAAAGCCAACTCTACTGCTGCCAGTATGTGATCGAGCACCCCTAGTTTAAAGCTTTCAGTGACTTCAACCTCCTGTCCTACTCTACTGACCTTTCAATGCAGACATGACCCTCATATCAATGTCAGTTGCTACTGAAATATTTACAATATCTTCACAGAGGGTCCTCCCTTAAGGATGTAAATGGTGACTAAATTGTTTCCCACCTTGCTGGGTCTGGTGTCCTTATCGATAAAGCTGACCTCTGACACGTGTAATTTTTTTGCATATCACCTGTTATCTCAGCTGATAAAAGTATGAATTGGCTTTTCCCCGAAGTTGCATAACATCTTATGACTCCAGGGTATGGAGAAAAAAAAGCCTCTTGAAGCACATTTATTTTAATGACTAAAAAATATTTGATCAAGCACTTAGTTAAATGTAAAAATATGTATTTTAAAAGACAAATAATAGATAGAAATCTATTTTTTTAATTAATGCTCTGGAGATTCACAATTTTCTGTGGGTCAGGTTCTTTGTTATAGGTTGTAGTTTTGAGTTGGAAATAGGGATGGGCATTCGATTAAACTGTTTTCATTGATCATCGGGAGAATTAACGATCGATTTTCGATTAATCATTGGTATTTTTATATTAAAATTCAGTGTTCATAGGCATATTAAAATGCAGTGTGAGTAGAAAAATAGCGTGTTTTCTCATTGAGATCTTCATTACAAGTGGGACACCTCTAGTGGTAGTTAAACAAAATTAATTCATGGTAGTTTCACAAAGAAAATATGCGCTATAAGCAGCGGAGCAGACAGCTAAAAGACGGTACTCAATAACACAACTGACGCTCATATTCTTTTATTCTCCAAAAAAGTAAAAAAAAATAGTCCTGTTAAACAATAACTTAATTAAAAAAATATAATACTTATCGGTCGGATAGTTTTGTGTTACATTTGGCAAAAAGAGTCGAGAAAGAGGACGAGAGAGATCAGCCTACCTAACAATGAATTAGGCTCATTAACAGAGTAAAAAAAGACCAAAAAAACGTACCTTATATACAACTTTAGCATCAGTCTACTGATTGTTGTTGAGAAAGATGAGCATGTTAACATGCGCTGGGGTCAGAAGCGAAAGCCGCCTGGTGACCAGACTGATGATCACCAGGCTGCTGTCGCGTCTGACCTGCAGCGCTGAGATCACCTGCTGTGAGGGACAGACGTCGCTGTGATACACATACCTCCGTGCTAACTTGGCAAGCATCTGGAATCTTGTTTAATTCGTTTTCCACCAGTCTGTATGGGTGCAATCCAGGTTTGGCAGAGCCTCCCTCAGAAAGTAATCGGTGAGTAAGTTTCTCTGCTCATTCTGCATCTCGGCTCCTCCGTGCTAACACCGACTTGATGCTAGGTTGAGACCAAGAGCAGGATGCTCCGCTTCTAACCAGGGTTGGAAGTGCGTTCAAGTAATTATACACAGCTTCGCAGTGAACCGAGACTTTTGTTTGTTTGTTTTTTTAGTCAAAGTGGTCCCACGCCACACTTTGCTGCGACCTCTTAATGACAATGCTACTTTTGAAATACACAGAAACTGAGTCGGCCTGTGGGTTTTATTTTCAGTCATCGCCCTCGTGTGGTAAAGTGTTTAATTACCGCCACATAGCAAAATTAATTGCATTCTTTCTAAACTCACACTACACAACAGAACATAAGTTAATTAATCGGTAAAAAAAATGTCTTCGATGAAATTCTTAATGATCAATTAATCGATCGGCAATTAATTATGGCCATCCCTAGTTGGAAGTGAATTACGTTATTACAAGATTGTCCCTGCTTATTTATCAAATTAAATGTCCTCAAAAGGTACAATAAAAAAACATGTTCTCAATGAATAGGGATTAAAAAAAATATTTTTCAGTATTTGACATGCTGATCAGGGGAAAGTCGACCTATTTAGAGCTTTTCCGATTGATTGGTGCATCACTAATTGGCTTGCTTCTAATTATCACTGACAGTGTTTCATCCCTAAACCAGATTGTGTTTTGTTGGTAAAGGATGGAAAATGCTAGTCACAATCAGTCAACTGTTTTTGTTTCCTTATAAACACAACCTTTTGGTTGCTGACTCTTAACCTTTCTGTGAAATGCAGTTTCTCCACTTGCTTTACCTTCAAGGCTACTGGGGATCACTGAGTGAAACTACGGCTCTCTCTCTTTATATATAAGACCTTGAGCTGTTGCATAATCTTTCTCTCAGCTGTGTAAAGAGGGTCTACTGATGCAAAAACCTTACTTTTGTTTCGGGGACCTTTGGCTTGACCCTGCTCAGTTGAGTTTTTGTTGGGGAAGCAGTGCGCTTTTCCATAGAGTTTTCGCTCATCTATTAGCCTATGTTTTATTTATTTATTTTTAATCCTGTTTAAGTGTCCTGTAAGTATATTTCTCAACACAACAGGAGTGATGTCAAGCAAACATTTGCATAACTTATGCTGGTATTGATTCTTTGTTGTTGTTCTTTTTAAATGTACCCTTCCATCAATATGTACCAGTTCAAAAGGGGCATATTTATTTCCTACGTTTATTACTATTTGTATAATTCACATTTAATATAGAGTAATCTGATATTTGCCTCTCATTAAGGAAGGTCAGTTTTTCAGCACCAAAAATTCTTGGTATATTTAAAAAGAGACTGTACAAGATGCACACATTAAATAATAAAAGTAATGAAGTATGCTGTTCACCAAACAAATGTATTTATAAAGGACACTTAACGATAGCAATGCTCATAAAAGTTCTGTATAATAAAACTGAACATTAAGAACATGACCTGGAGAAGAAAGTTGATTAAAGACAAAAAAACTAAAGCTACAACAAGAGATTAAAGGAGAAAATTAACGTTTGGTCTGAGTCAACATCTCCTATTGGTACTTAAAACCCAAAGAAATGTAAAGGGGGAAAAAAACAGGAAAATGACCAAATGTATTAAGTTTATTTAATTTTCAGGACTGGATTTAAAAAGTTTGTATGGTATAAAAATGATCTAAGGAATTTGCAAAGGAATGTATTCCCTATTAGTCCGTCTTACCAGATGATTGATGACTAAAACAAGGCTTTCCGGCATTCCATACAGTGCGCTAGCTGTGTTGTAATGGTTTCTTATTTAGTTATCCGATTGTCAGAGTGGAAATATTCTGGAATCATTCTTTTTTGTTTTTTTCCTGCTTCTTGTAATCATTTAATTGGAGAAACAAAATTTTGGGAAGTTTTAGGGATGTGTATTAGCAAGAATCTGGTGATACGATATGTATCACGATACGGGGGGGATGAGGGGGATACGATATATTGCAGTACTATGAGTAGGGCTATATTGTGATTTCGTTTAAAACTTCAACTGTAGAAAAACTGTCGCAGCTTTCTAAACACTCTCCAACCTGTTTCACACTTTAACACATCCAGTTTCATTACTAGATCTAGTTGATCCACTGGAACAAAGAAGGTGAAAACAGCCACCAACTAGCAGTCATATTTATAATTTTACTACAAAAATTACTGTCATTAATGGTTCCATTCAAATTCTTAAAAAAATGTAAATGGATACATTGCTTTTGAATATTGATACAATACTGTGACATAAAATATCACGATATATTGATATTTTCTTAAGTCCCTAGAAGGTTTCAAGCAGATTGTGCCTACCTGCCACACCAGAATGACAGAGTTAAAAATAGAAACTTGGATCGATAAAGTACATAGTAGATATTTGACTTGACTCCTTGCTTTTTTAGCAACAAGGTTCTTCAAATTTGATTGTTCAGCTGATTCACCCGGTGTAAAATGTTTAACAAAACCTAAAATGTATTAAATTCTGATAAGAGAATACTTTCCTCGTTTAGATAAGCTTTTCTTTTATACATTTAAATGAACAAATTTTTTTTTCTAATGCTGTTTAGTGGTTTCAGTTGATGGAAAAGTTAAATTTAGTGTTGTTTTTTAAAATAAAAATCCAACTTTTTGTCTCTTTCACAGAATGCCACATACTTATTTGTGGCAGCTAGGAACGCCACCGCATCAACAACAGTAAGTATGCATAACTATTTACAGCATCCTGGCTCCTGATTTGTTTTTATATATTATATATATTCCTCTCATTGTACATAAAATACTTAAAGAAATGTAATGGTTAATTACTAATGACCTGCCCCCCCCCCTAAAGTGTTGAACACACTAACCTTTGTGATGCTACACTTATAAATCAGATTTATTTTTTTTTTATGAAAGAAAGCTTAGAATGTGTTTTAGTTTAAAAGGATACATCCAATGAAGGGTCTTGCTGAATAAATATTGTCTTTTCTTTCTCCAGAATCTGAAGGATGTGTTGGTAGATCTCATCCCAAAAGAACAGACCAGGATTAAGAACTTCAAACAACAGTATGGCAAAACAAACATAGGTCAGATTACTGTTGACATGGTGAGTAGCATCACTTTACATGTCGTATTAAAGAAACCGTTCGTTATGGATGTGAAAACTGTCTGTTTAAAGTCATATGAGTCAATATATTAATTTAGGGAGGTCTGTCTCGGCTATTGACCAGGACAGAGATTAATCATGGCATGGCTGCAACACATAATCCATTTAGGCCTGCCCCAGCTTGTTTACTGTGTCCGACATCACTGGCCGGTCATCTGCCTCAAAGTCACAGTATGAACTGATTCCTGCCAACCGAGATATTTGAGCTGAGTCACTCAAAATCTCTGCTGTAAACTGCAGATCTCAAACAAGTCTGTATAGGCTCAGGGACTTTTACAGTAGTGCTGTATTGCTTGATGGCTGGTCTCTAGATGGACCGAAGAGGAATTTATTGTGTTGTAGGGTAATTTTTTTTCAAGTTCGCTTTTAGGTTGACCTGTTTTATGAAATAAAAAACTTTAAGCTCATTTCGTAGTGAATTGTGATATGCATGTTAAGGTTTTTAAAATTCTCGTTTGTACTATGATTATTTAACAGGTCTACGGTGGTATGAGAGGGATGAAGGGTCTGGTATATGAAACATCTGTGTTGGATCCAGAGGAGGTAAGTGTTCCACACATATAATATAATACAGAGCATTTAAGAAAATTAGGGCCATAGTGGTGAAAAGCTGTTGCACATAAAACTTAAGTTTTGACAGTTTGACATGTTGAAATTACTTTAGTTGCTGCAGTCACATTTAGCCTGAAAATGCTGCCCATCAGGCCATACCAGAGAAACTGTTCAAACAGAAAAAGCATTTAGGTTGTTGTGCTTTAATAACACTTGTATAACTTTTAACAAAGAACTATGTAGACTTTGATACTTAAGAGGCTATACAGATTCCTCTTATTAAATTAGAATATCTTCCAAGCATTTGATTTATTAGTGATTAAATTAAAAGTATAGGTAATAAGTAACACATATGTGGGAATGTATGAATGCAGTCATTTTTTCTTTTGTTATGGTGTTACGCTAATGGAAATTCAAAATGTAGTTATTCAGAAAATTTGACCAGTTTAAAAACCATTTATAAAGATGTACCTGTATGGGCATCTGCTGCGTGAGTTCCCAATGTTGCCACATTTAAAACATAACACATCAATGTCCTTTGCGTCTTCTGTACCTGTCTGTGTTGATGTGCAGGGCATCCGTTTCAGAGGCTACAGCATTCCAGAGTGTCAGAAGTTGCTGCCTAAAGCTCCAGGAGGCGAGGAGCCACTGCCTGAGGGCCTCTTTTGGCTGCTGGTAACAGGACAAATCCCAACTGAGGAGCAGGTGGGTAGGAGGGAAGATGCTGTAGATCTGAACAAGGATGGATGTACACTAGTATTGTTTTTTTTTTCTTTCTAGTGGTCTCAAATATTACATTTTCGACAAAGCGTTTTGTGCAACTATGCTGCAGTACTAGAGGCTATTGATGGCTGCATGCAACTTTGGAGAAAAACTCTTTAAAAGCTGTGCCATCATAGATAAACCAGATTAAATATAAAGTGCTTCACCATAGATGACAAGACTGAAAACAAGAAACCTGATGGTCAGTCCATATAAAGCAGGAAGCAGATATAAACAAAAAGGCTTTGTAATGTTTTTTTTAATACACAAATTAAATATAAATCATATTTAACCGTTTCAGTAGCTGATTAATTATAAACGGGTGCTTAGCCATTCAGACAGTCACACAATTGTTTTGAATGCAATAGGGATGGGCATTCGATTAAACTGTCTTCATCGATCATCGGGAGAATTAACGAATTCGATTAATCATTGATATTTTTATATTAAAATGCAGTGAGAATAGAAAATCAGCGTGTTTTCTCTAGTGGTAGTTAAATGGAAATAATTCATGGTAGTTGCACAAAGAAAATATGCGCTATAAGCAGCAGAGCCGACAGCTAAAACACGGTACTCATTAACACAACTGACGCTCATATTCTTTTATTCTCCAAAAAAGTAAAAAAAAAAAAGTCCTGTTAAACAATAACTTGATAAAATTATATATAATACTTATAGGTCTGATAGTTTTGTTACATTTGGCAAAAAGAGTCGAAAGAGGATGAGAGAGATCAGCGTACCTAACAATGAATTAGGCTCGTTAACAGAGTAAAAAAGACAAAACAAAAGAAAGCGTAACTTATATACAACTTTAACATCAGTCTAGTGATTTTTGTTGAGAAAGATGAGCATGTTAACATGCTGCTGGGGTCAGAAGCGAAAGCAGCCTGGTGACCAGACTGGCGGTCACCTGCTGAGATCACCTGCTGTGAGGGACATACGTCGCTGTGATACACATACCTCCGTGCTAACTTGGCAAGCCTCTGGAATCCTGTTTAATTCATTTTCCACCCGTCTGTATGGGTGCAATCCAGGGGTGGCGGAGCCTTCCTCAGAAAGTAATCGGTGAGTAAGTTTCTCTGCTCGTTGTGCATCTCGGCTCCTACATGCTAACACCGACTTGATGCTAGGTTGAGACCAAGAGCAGGATGCTCCGCTTCTAACCAGGGTTGGAAGTGCGTTCAAGTAGCCTACTTATACACAGCTGTTGGCAGTGAACCGAGACTTTTTTTGTTTTGTTTTGTTTTTGTTTTTTTTAGTCTAAGTGGTCCCACGCCACACTTTGCTGCGACCTCTTCATGACAATGCTACTTTTGAAACACACAAACTGGCAAGAAACTGAGTCGGCCTGTGGGTTTTATTTTCAATCATCGCCCTCGTGTGGTGAAGTGTTTAATTACTGCCACATAGCTAAATTAATTGCATTCCTTCAAAACTCACTACGCAACAGAACATGCGTTAATTGATCGGTAAAAAAATGTCATAGATGAAATTCTTAATGATCAATTAATCGATCGTCGATTAATTATGCCCATCCCTAGAATGCACTTCTTTAGTGGAATTAGGCATGGGCCTTTATGAGATTCTAACGGTATGATAACTGTAGGCAAAAATATCCCGGTTTCACGGTATTATGATTACAGTTCAAAAATGTGTATTTTGAATGTCTTTCTTTCTTTTTTTAAAGGAAAAAACACTTTATAGTGAGGCAGATATGGTAACTAACTAGCATGCTAAGATAAATCATCATTAGCATGCTAGTTAACATGTCTGCCTCAGTTTAAAAAAAAGTTACTAAGGATGGAGATGGAAAAAAAGATAAGATATGGTAGTTACAATATCTGCCAAGGTAACAAGCTCATTTCAATAATGTCAGACGCTAATATGCTCATTCATTTCAAGACAATATTAACTTTACCTTGAATTTAGCATACAACGATGGGTGGTGCTCCCGAACATGCGCATATTCCAAACATCATATTCGATGTATTGCCTCCTCGGGCTGCCACTGTTCTCAAGCATGTTTTGCACGTCGGGCGACCTTCTTCTTCCAAGTCATGAACGGCTTTACGCTGCAGCTTCATGAGAGATCTTTACTTTCTCCCTGTCGAGATGTCACAGAAAAAATAAAACGCTTATATCGCAGGGACGGTATGGCGGAAAATTTGTGTGATTTTGAAACCTTGACTATATCATACCGCGGTATACCTTGAAACCGGTAACCGGCCCATGCCTAAGTGGAATGCAACCCAATTTAAACAGATGATGTCGATTACTTGGTAGTAACATTTTGATAGGTATTTGGAACCTGCAACAGGCAAGGCAACTTTATTTGTATAGCACACTATCAACAACAAGGCAATTCAAGGTGCTTTACGTGATTAGGGGATGAAATAAAAATGGTAAAAGCATAAAACGCATTAGAGATACATAACATGACACATTTAAAACCTATGACATTCCAGTTAATAGTCGCTTACTCAGGCAGCTCTAAAGAGATGGGTTTTTAGCTTTGATTTAAAGGAACTCCGTGTTTCAGCAGCTTTCCAGTTGTCTGGAAGTTTGTTCCACATGAGGGGAGCAGAAAACTGTATGCTGCTTCTCCATGTTTTGTTCTAAATCTAGAGGCGATTTGTAGACTATTGTTGGAAGGCCTGAGTGGTCTGGGGTGGTTGGTATTGTGACAAGTCTTCCACATACTTTGGCATAAGGCCATTCAATGATTTATAAACTAGTAGGAGTATTTTGAAGTTTATTCTCTGAGCTACAGGGAGCCAGTGTAAGGACTTTAGAACTGGGGCGATGTGCTCCACTTTCCTGGTTCTAGTGAGGAACGCGAGCAGCACCGTTCTGGATCAGCGTCAGCTGTCTGATTGACTTTTTAGGCAGACCTGTGAGGACTCTATTGCAGTAATCAATCCAACTAAAGATAAACGCATGGATCAGTCCTTTAATCCTAGAAATGTTCTTCAGGCAATAGGGATTGAGATGCCCATTCTAAAAGTTAGAAACACTTTAAATCATTGATGGGTCGGTTCTAGTTGTGATAGATGATCAGCAACTGCAAAGGATCCAGGTATGCAGTCAGCAGTTAGAAGATGATGTACTTCAAAAACTGTTCCAGAGATGGCGATGTGGAGCCTTGGCTCCTCTGACTGGAAATTGACCTTCAGTAACCAAAGTGAAATTGAAGTCACAGTCTGAGATTGTATTGTTGCAACTAACGTCTTTGAAGAATATGAACATAATGCAGCTGATAAGATCCTTTTCTTTTAGCTGATTGTAGTGTTTCAGTCATGTAATGGCTTTCACCTCGTTGTTCCTAAGTTTGAGGTTTACGCCATCTGCATAGTTTGAAAGAAGGCAACCATAAAGGAAAATAAGGATTCATCTTTTTTTTTCTTTTAAACAAGCTGAACTGGAAAGAGTTGCATAAAAGAAAGTTGTTATATTTTACTTTTTTTTTTCTTTTTTTGCCCCTTAGGTAAACTGGGTATCCAAAGAGTGGGCAAAGAGAGCAGCACTTCCTTCTCATGTTGTCACCATGTTGGATAATTTCCCCACAAACCTGCACCCCATGTCTCAATTCAGTGCTGCTATCACAGCTCTGAACAGTGAGAGCAGCTTTGCACGGGCATACTCTGAGGGAGTACACAAGTCCAAGTACTGGGAGGTGAGTGGAAATCTACAGAATACATCATATCCTAATAAACATTGGCTCTGGGACTGGAAGATATATATTTTTTGATGAAGTGGCACAAATGTTTGGACTAAAATTAATCTTGGAATGATTTGATTTTGATTCACAAAGCTTCTCCACAATCTTTGTTTGGTTAAATGTGAAGTGAAACTCATCCTTTTCTGTTGCTTTTCTTAGTTTGTCTATGAAGACTCCATGGACTTGATTGCCAAGTTGCCGTGCATCGCTGCTAAGATCTACCGCAACCTTTACCGTGAAGGCAGCAGCATCGGAGCCATCGACTCCAACCTGGACTGGTCCCACAACTTCACCAACATGCTGGGCTACAGTGATGCCCAGTTCACCGAGCTAATGAGGCTCTACCTCACCATCCACAGGTGTGACTTAAAATGTGCCTTCATACATCATAAACCTGGTTTTTGGAAGGAATGTTTTTTGTTACATGGAAAATTGATAATGGTATACCGGCACTGGGACTTTAATGGTAAAAGAGCAAGTATGAAGTATTTTTTATCGATGTTATCAAAGTCCTAAAGTGCTGGATGTGCCATATTGAAGTTAGTGGCTATCATTAGCAAAGTGTTTTCTTTTTTCTGTAAATTGCTGGCATTTTACACCAGCTTTTTCTTGTGCCACACCTAAAAAACATGCAGAACATCTGGACCTAGGATCTGAATTAGAAACCTCAGTTTTATACAGATAACTTTACAATATGGTCCAAATTCTTCTGCTGGAAGTTTAAATGTATCTTAGCAACCCTTACTACTCTTCTATTCTCCAACATCTTTTGGCTTTTTTTTTTTTTCTCTGTATCTTGTTTTTGTCTTTAAATTTTCTTAGTAGTGTCGAAAAAACTTTTACTAGATCTGAGCAATCTGAACTACAGCAGTGTAATAACTGTTTTTTAAATAATTTTTTGGGGGGGCTTAGGAAGAGTTTAGCAAGGTTTAGAACAGGGTTTTATACGATGCATATGAAACATGTATGCTGTAAAACAGCATATTACCATTTGTAATCCCTAAAGATTGCTGTAATGAGGGTGTTAGTCTCTCTGCCACCACCCAGAAAATAGGGTTTGAATGTTTGTGGCCAGATCAGTTTAATCTGATTTGAACAATAACACCTACACACAAAAGAAATAGAACAAAGGTATTGCTATAAATGAGCTGCTTTATCTATGTTAAATTGGCGCTGACACCAAACTGCACTTTATAGCAGTTACATGTGGTATGCAAAAAGCTGTTTTTCAGTGTCCAGTATACAGTTGACTAACTAATGAAAGGCATCAGTTTGTGCAGCCTAGATTGCTTTAAACATTGTTTTTTTATTTATTCATTTATTTTTTGAGAAAATGCAAAGCTAACATGTTTAAGGTGTAGTTTCCTTTTTAATGATGATTTTCTTTGCCACCAGTGACCATGAAGGAGGGAATGTCAGCGCCCATACCAGCCACCTAGTAGGGAGTGCCCTCTCTGATCCCTATCTGTCCTTCAGTGCAGCTATGAATGGTCTGGCTGGTCCTCTTCATGGTCTGGCCAATCAGGTTTGTACATGCCTCAGTTTTTACATTTTAATAAAAAATTCTTAATCTAAACTAGCTCTATTAACTCACCATGTTAGCATGTTTAGAAACGAACAGGCACTATGAAGCACCCAATACATTTTTTTTGTTTTTGTGTGGAGATTTTTCCTCATGTCTAAAACGAGTAAAGCTCTAATTAACTTAACGAAAGAGCTCTATTTTCACAAACTGAATCAAAAATGCTCTGTTAGACACATTTATCAACCCATGCAAAAGAAAATTGCTGAGTTGTAAAAAGCATTTTCTCATCCTCTTGACTCATTGCTTTAGTTGTTTCCATCTGGCACAAGACTTTAGGAACAACCAGCACAAGAAAAACTGCTATAGTAAATATTTTATTCCTTCATATGCAACCTTTTTAAACAAAGAAATAATGCATTAATGTTTTACTCATACCAGACATATTGAACACCGCCACAGTGCTTTTTTACAAGGGTTTTTTCTTATTTTAGACAAATGATTGGGTGGGTTTAACATTTGCTTTAACTTTCTATGGTCTTCTCTTGCTAAATGCAGAAGGAAATTTCCCATCTTTGTATGTTTCAACCAGTAAATTTTGAAGTGGTGGTTCTTCCTACCATGGTGTTTTAATGATTAAACTTATTTTAGACCCTAGTGTTTGTATATGATTAATCATTTGCTAATTTTATATGATCATAATTCATTGCTAAAGTCTCTCTAGTTAAGAATGATCTGGTCATCAGTTTCACAGGTAATAAAATGGTTCACATGTCTTCAGAAACAATCCTGGTGTTTTCAGCCCTACACTGTCTAAACATGGATTCCATAGTGCTGACCACACTGTGCTGTGTTTTTATACTAACAAAGTACTAATGTTTGTATTAAAATCAAAGTTGGAAACCTAAATAATGTTGTTACAGGAAGTGCTGGTGTGGCTGACCGCCCTGCAGAAGGAGCTTGGAGGAGAAGTATCTGATGAGAGGATGAGAGATTATATCTGGAACACACTCAAGTCTGGAAGGGTAAAAATCAAACTTTGCGAGTTTGTTTTGCATTGCGATTCAGTTAATGTCAAAAGCCCTGCAGGGAGGTTGTGATCTCATCTGACACACTATTGTGTAACCAGGTGTACCGGCACTAATTATTTATACTTAGAATAGTACTTTAGCTGAGGATAGTACTTTTGCTCTGGTTCTAGGTGGTTCCAGGCTATGGCCATGCGGTCCTAAGGAAGACTGACCCACGATACACCTGCCAGCGCGAGTTTGCCCTGAAGCATCTGCCCAATGACCCCATGTTTAAGTTGGTTGCCCAGCTTTATAAGATTGTACCCAATGTGCTCCTGGAGCAGGGCAAAGCCAAGAACCCCTGGCCCAACGTGGACGCTCACAGTGGAGTTCTTCTGCAGGTAAGATCAGAGTGAATTGTACATTTGCTATCCCCAGCAACTTGGACTTAATCACATTTTTGTCATGCTCCAACCACATATTTCAGTGTATTTCATAGTGATTTTGTGTGACAAACAGTAGGTCAAAAGACACTTTACCCTGTCCCTACATTAACCGAACGTTGACTGTTATCGTTTTCATCCGGTAATGGCACGCATATGAACAACACTGGAGGGCAAAAAGAACATCTGCTCCCGCTATCCAGAGACGTGCTGCCGCGGTTGAACAACTCTGCTAACACAATGAAACCCAGGAGTGTTGGTGTTACTAATTTAGATAATCTTTGCGCCGATGATCGAAAAAGATAAACTAACTGTAAAGCTAACTGTATTTCAATTGGCTAACGAGCCATGGGATGACAGTGCTCAGAATTGTCCGTCAGTTCAATATGGAGATATCTACAATTATCTGATTAACACGCCTTAACTTTTCTGGACAACTCCCAGTGCCCAACACATACACCTTTCATATTGGTCAGACCTAGACAGTTTACTTTGTGGTGGGAAGCTAAATATGGAGGGATGTTGGCAAGACTCCATCTTCAGCTCAACCATCTGATGATCCAAAGAACATACTATCAGCATTGTTTTGGTACACATCTACAGTGAAGTTTTTATACAAAGCAGTTTCATGGTCATCATTTTGTCTGTCAATTCCATATATTTCAGTAGATGTAGCTTTGCACACTAGCAGAAATGGTCGTACTAATTGTTTTTAATTTAAAAAAAGTTTTTTTCCCAGTCATTCATTTCACTAAGTAAACATTATTTGGACTAATTAATCACAGGCTGATGTTTTCAAGCCTGTTGTTGATGATTTTCCACTTACAGTTAATGAAAATGCAACATTTCAGCGTAGAATGTTACATCAGACCAATAAAAAAAATACATTTTAAATACTGAAATTTGGGTTTAGTGAAAAGTATGTTTAATATCTGATTATGGGTTATTTTTTTCAAAAGGTACATTTAATCTAAGAAACATGCCTCATCAAGTTTGAATACATTTTTTGTATATTAAGCCCCTTTAAAACAGGCCATGAAAAACGGTAATTTTCCGGACTTTGTCTGTTTAGCCTTTGAGTCTGAAAGCAATCTTGCGGACTTTGTCCAGATACCCTTTACCGGTAATTTTACGGATAAAGACCTAGTAACAAGAGCGAACTTTTCGCGGTATGATGTTTGCATTCAGATTATCAGGTACTGATCTGGATAAATTGGAGGGGTGTGGGGTGGTGGGGAAAAGGGGAGGGGGGCAGGGAATGCTGTAAGCGCACACATTGATGACGTATAAACGTCACTATTTTCCTTCCAGCTTCTTCATCTATGTCTCTTAAGCGTTTCAATGTGCGCAAAATTGCACAAATCACAAAGATGAGCACTGCGAATAGATCTATTTCGTCGACCATCTTTGCAATAATCTGTTTGTTTTGGGAAATGACATGTACGCCCGCCGCACTAAGTTTCGTATCCATATCCACATACACCCCCCAGACATACATCAGGATCCTCCGGTACATTTCTTGCTGTGTGATGGCAGCCAAAAGGCAATGTTCCGGAAAAAAGTGGTGTATTTGAAAACACAACTCCGGTTAAAGACCGGATGGAATTGACCGCAAATATTCCAGGACTTCTGTCTGAAAACGGCTTTAGTGTACTTATTGGTTTTTCCCTAAATAAAGCAGAGAAAATATTGTCATAAGCGATTACTTTTTGATCTGTATCAGACAGGTCCATGTATCTTAAAAAAAACCTTTTCTGTAGCAAATGGCATTGAGAATAGTGTATAAATTTTTCTTATGTCAGTCCTGCTGAAATGCACAACTAGCAGATGTTCTGGCTCTCTCGGTTCCACACAACTTTGTGTTGGTCTATTCCATAAAATCTAATTGAAGTACATCGTTTGTGGGCTTTAATGTGACAGAATGTGAGGAAGTTCTAGAGATGCAGCACCTTGCAAAAACATTCCTGTCTTCTCTTTGTGTGCAGTACTACGGCATGACAGAGATGAACTACTACACCGTCCTCTTCGGCGTGTCCCGTGCTCTTGGCGTCCTCGCCCAGCTGGTGTGGAGCAGAGCCCTTGGCTTCCCCTTGGAGCGCCCCAAGTCCATGAGCACAGATGGACTGATGTCTCTGGTCGGAACCAAATCAGGCTGAAGCGACACCTCAAAGGAGCTTTGGGGGTTGGGATGAAGGGTGAGACCATGTTGGAAATATCTAAAGGCAGGCATCAGTTTCCCCCTTTTGTCATTTCCAACCCCAGGGATTTATTGGGATTCAAAGAGACAGTACGCTTTTAATGTTATTTTGCTTAAAGAAGGGCCTTTTTAAAGTGTCACACCTGTAGTGTTGAACTGCATTTAGTTTACCACTGACAAGTTTCCCCATCATGTCTTTAAATTTGGAACTTGAGAGGAACAAACATCAGACATGCACATATGTAATCTTTAGTGGGCTCAAACTTTATTTTTTCCCAGTCCAAGTCTGCAAGCATCTGTAAGATTTCCCCTGGGCACTGCCTGCATGGTTCACATTGAGCACTGAGTCTGAGCTTTGAATAGGCAGTGGCATTCAAAGAGAACTGTGGGAGTGAACTACAAGTCCTAGATTTTTTGCTAAATAATCTAAACACTCTCAGATTCTTGATTTTTTTCTTTTCAAGAAAAGAAAATGCATCGAATAGCAATCTTTTTGTTCTATGCAATCTTATTTTCTCCTTTGTGTGTTTCACTCCCACATATGAACACTCCAGTTTAAATAAATTAATGAAAAAAGGTCCTAAACAGTAATCCAATTTGTAATCTGTTGAAGATGTTGTGTAAAAATCAGTTAAAAGATACTGCCCCTTTAAATCTTTTGATCTCCCCTGTTTCTCCTGCTTGTATTAGTTTATTTTTCTTCTTTTAAATAAATTACTTCGGTTACCTCTATGATCAAAATGCCTGTCTGTATAGAAATGTCTTTGTTTTTCCTTTTTAACATTTCTGCTTTTAATGCATTTCTACTGAAAGGGTCTTAAGAATTGTAGAAGATGAGAAATCTACACAAACAGTACAACCAATTTGAGTAAAGATGGTGTTGGAATTCCCTGAAATAAATCCTTAAGAGCAAGCTTGGATGACAAAGTTTGATAAGGAGGCTGTGTAGTTTTCTCAGTGTATTTTGATCTGTAAAGTAATCCCCACAGGAGAGCGCTTTGACATCAACTACTCCAAAACGAGCACTTGCTTGATTGGGTTTCCTAATTTGTAGCAGCAGAACCCTTCCAGGTTGATTGTGTATCTTTTTGTGTTGAAAATGTAAAGAGTAATCTTCAGGTTCTCATTTTGTGGTTTTATTTATACTTTGTGTACATAGGTATATATATGTATAGCTTGAATGTATGAGCTCTATGCGATCACTTGCTTGTTATAACCACAATGAGTCCCCACAGTTTACCAACGATGTAATATTGGTGTCCGGTGTCACTGTGACGTTCAGTTCCCACTGGTCACCGTCTCATTATGACAAAGAACAAAAGGAAAAACTGCAGCTACCTTGTAAATACAGTTTCTTGCTTAGCTGGTGCTGGGTTTTTTTGTCGTCGTCCCCCCCCCCCCCCCCCCCCAAAATGTTTCAAGCTTGCTCTTAAGTTCCGGGTTTTGTCAAGACTCCATGTTGTGAAGTTTTCTGTTCCTGTACCAACCCCCCCAAACATTCAGTCAGTAGTTCACACAGACAATTGATTCAGTACCACAGGTATATCAGGCAGCATCGATTTGTGTTTTCTTGTGTTCTTCCATGGTATTCGGTGGTTATTTTGATCGTAGAGGGCTACAAACGTATGTAACTTGGCAAACTGATTGCAGGTGGTTTCATTGGAGAGATGCTTTAGGGGATAGAGCTGGATGGGTCAAAATGGGCAAAACAATAAGCTTAAAAAGCAATCGTTGAAAAAGCTAACAAAAAATGAAAAATAAAGGTTTTTATTAACATTTTGGTGTCCTTTCTTTCCTATATATTTGGTTTTTTTTACATGAAAAATAAAAACCCTAGCAAAGGAATTTATACCCCCTTGAACCTTATTCATATTTATACACATTACAACCACAAAGTAGTATATCAATTTGAAGTGCAATGAAATTGATGCATATAGAAACCATTGTTTTTACAAAAAAACAGTAAGTGTATGCATTTCAAATAAACTATTAGTTGATAGTGCTTCATAGAACCACCTTTCACTGCGATAATGCTACAAGCCTTTTGTCTAACTTCCTTGTCGCCATCAACAGAAATGTCTGCCCTTTATCCTTTGCAATGTCGTTCAAGCTCATCCGGATTGGATGAATAGCAACATAAATTTAAGTTGTGTATCGGTTTAGGTCTGGACTTTGGGCCATTCTGACACATGAACCTGCTTTGATGTCAACCAATCATTCGTAGCTTCGGCCGTATCTTTACGTTTGTCATCCTGCTGGAAGTTCAACCTCCGTCCCAGTCTTGATTCTTTTACAACTTCGAACAGGTTTTGTTTCAGGCCTGCCCTGTGTGTTTAGCTCCAACTCTGACATCAACTCTGGCCGACTTTCCTGTCTTTGCTTAAGAGAGTCTGTCCTACAGCATGATGCTGCCACTACCATGTTACAAAGTAGGGGATAGTGTGTCCCATAGTAATGTGCTTTGTCGTACAGAATTTTTTTTGCATGTAGGACAGAAAGTTACTTTTTTTTTTTCTGACTAATGCACCTTGTAGCAAACTGCCAAAAAACATTTTGATCCCCTGTTAAGATTCTTCTACCCGAGCTGTGGATTTCTGCTGCTCCTCCAGAGTTACCATGGCCCTCTTTGCTGCATCTCTGATAAATGCCTGTTAATATCCTTTCCCAGTCAGCTGAGGGGCCTGGTCATATTTTGGTATGTTTGCAGTATGGATGGGCATTTATGGTGCCTATCTCCAGCGGCCACTAGGCAGGAGGCGTGGTACACCCTGGACAAACAACCACGCACGCACACACTTGTAGCCGTCATGTTTTTGGACTGCGGGAGAAAGCTGGAGAACCCACAAATGCACAAGGAAAACATGCAAATTTCATGCAGGAAGACACCTAGCTGGGATTCGAACCAAGGACCTAATTGCTGCAAGGAACCAGTGCTTCCTTATATTTTCATTAAACATTTAATTTATTTCGTCTGTCACACAAAGCCCTACTAAACATGTAAAGTTTGCAGTTGTAATTTGACAAAACACTAGATTTACAAGCCTCTCACTGTAAATCCTTTTTCTTTCTGATGAAGTTAATTGAAGCTGGATACAATGAGCGAGGCCAGTAGAACGTGGTTACTTGATTTTTATTAAGATCTTCATGTCATTTATATCAAACACGTTCAGTTAATTTGGCTTAAACGGGACATATTAGGGAAATTTCACTTTTTTCATCCTTTTGTGTTGCCATTTAGGTCCCTGCTGCCTCTATAAACATTCCAAACATGAATAAAAACCATTCTTATTTTAGTTTTTGCTCATTTTTGCTGTCAGAAATCTTGTGCTTCTACAAGCCCTTTGAAAAAATGCCCATTATCGGAATGTGCATATAATTACCCCTCACCAGTCAAACCCTGCTCACTGATTAAAATTCAAATGGTCTGCAACTGCTAATTTGTATAAAAGTGACAGAGTCCCGTAAACGGCTCATTCAGAAAAGGGACTGAAATAGTCGAGAATTGAGCTGGTGAGATCGCTTTATGTGAGAGTGATGTTGTGCGGAGAACTTCATTAACGTGTTTTGTACAGACCATAGATCTGTTATAACTTGTTAAAAAAGAGGCATATGTCCTCTTTAAAGCAACAAAAAAAAACTTAAAATCCTCTAATTGCAAAAAAAACCCCACCCCCACCCGAAAACCTCGTGAAATACAATCCATCCTGTGACTGGTTCTGTGTTTACACTCGGCTTTATTCAGATCTCTATCACTGTGATCATGGAAAAGGATGTACAAATGCCCACCTCCCACATGCACCGTTATTAATAACTGTCCCACATACCTTAACCCCACTCTGGTTTCCTGCTGGTCAGCTGTGGCCTTCTGGTATCCTTTTGCAATAAAGGAACCTCAGTTCTAAAAGGCACCCAGTTGAATATTTACTCTGCAGGTGGAGGAAAGCACTGGCCAGATGAAAGATTTTCAAAGCCGGTACGCATGGACAAAAAAAAAAAGCTTTAAAATGTCCAATTTGATATTAAAATGTTATGATTGACTTTACGTAGTTCATAATCTGTTCCATGGCCACCCAGAACTATTAGGCCGTTTTGGGACGTCCCTGTTGAGGTGTATCAAAAGAAATGTTAATATCAAGTAATTGAATTTTAAAAAGGAAACTCACACAATATGCACTTTTATTTTAGTGATATAGTTCAAGATTTTATATTTATAATTTGTCCTACAGCCAATGAAAATCCAAAACTAGGTTTAGAATACTAATGATAGATTTTGTATAGGAAATATATTGTGTTATGGTCAACAAGATCAGAGGACATACTGCTGACTTGACGATGGTCCAGGACACAATAGCTGATGCCCTGCAAGTCACAAAAGGTCAAGAGGCTGGCTGGCTGTTTGAGGGCTCTATGCAAGTATATTCATGGAAAGAAACGGTGCACAAGCCAGAGACCAGTGCAGCCTTAAGAGGATTACGCAAAGCAAATTTTGGGAGGTTTTCACAAGGCCTGGACTTCAAGAACCAGCATGAGTCACAACTGTGACACTCCTTGTGTTAAGCAACTCCTGAACCAAAACTTTACTGTAGAAGCGTCTAACCCGGGCTAGGGAGGAAAAAGGACTAGACTCAGTTGTGTAAGATCTTTTTTTTCTAGAGGAAAGCAAACTTTATTTGGAAATCCATCCATCCTTTATCCTGTTTTTAGTCTGGGATTGGGTCACGGGGGCAGCAGCCCAAGCAGAGAACCCCAGACTTCGCTCTCCTCCCCCTCCCTCTGGGACGTGACCAGAACACCTCACAAGGGAGGAATCCAGGAAAATTAAGGTTAGAGAATTCAGATAAAGAGCGAGGAGGCAATGAATCCAAGTTGCCTGAGGTCTAGCGTGAAGTTTCCCCAGTCAGTGATGATTTAGGGAGCCACGTCACATCTTCTGCTGTTGGTCCACTGTGCTTTTATCAAATCCAAAATCAGCACAACCATCTACCAAAAAAACCTGTAGAGCCCTTCCTGGTTCCGTCTGCTATGGAGATGCTGATTTAATTTTCCAGCAGGACTTCCCCACACAACCTAATTTACAAACACCTCAGTAGAGCCAGAGGCTGGTCCCCTCCATGCAACACCACACTGATGCAGTAATTAATCGAAGGAGTTCCTTATCAATTATGGAGGACATGCACAGTGCATTCTATTAAATTCAAAATACTTTATTCATCCCACAGAGAAATTAAGTGTTGTTGTAGCTCATAATATTTAGTTCAAGGACTTGTAGTAGCCGCTAATGGCTGTGGGCAGGAAGGATGTCCTGTAGCGGTCTGTGTTACAGCTAAACTGTAGAAGCCTCCGACTGAAGACACGGTTGTTGTAGGACAGTCTCATAAAGAGGATGCTCAGGGTTGTAAATCATTTTCTTGATTTTATGAAGAATCTTTCTTTGTCATTTTCCAGAACAGAACCAGCCTTCTTTACATGGAGACCTATTCAGTAGGCTGACATTTTTTATTGGTCTGATAAAACATTTAGCCAAATGTACTCACCATCAAAATGAACAGAAATAAACACTTAAAGTATATTGATTCACATTATTTGAATTAAATCAACTTCTCCATATTTCAATGTATACGTACCTGTATTAAAAAAAATACGGTAGATTTTCTTGTGACCCTTCAAAAGAAGTCATGTCCTGATAGTTCAGTTTAAATTCAGCACATCAATCTTTTTGTTGCTCAGCTTTATTCATTAGAACACTGAAAAATAAGCATTCAAACTATAGACTATCAAAGATTTTGCAGCATTTTATTCTACAGCTCACCAGCATGTTTCAGAATAAGATGAAGAAATAAAGATATCATGGTCCGAATCACCTCCAGAAGATGGACATAATACAAATGGCTAACGAGGGAAACGCCTTTTTTCATTTTCATTTTTATCGTCATTTTACTTAAATTTTTTTAAAAAGCACCGTAAAATCGTGTGAAAATTACCTTTTTTATTTTCTATCCTTTAATTTTTTTATGATTCTATAAAATAAACCTTGGCAAATGTAGTTGTAGAATTTTTTTTTTTTTTGTGGTTTTCTCTCATTAGCACTTTTACAGTACACTCCAGCATCTCTGTGACTTCATTCAGGTATTCTGTGCAAAGTTTGACCCCCACCAACTTAAGCTGTTATTTTCTACAGCTGGACTTTTAAATAAGGCATAATTTAAAACAAGAGGCGAAGTCCTGATACACTCCTCACAGCACAGCAGCTACAGGCTAAAGCGAATCTTCCCAAACCCCTGTTCAAATGAGACTGCAGGTGGCTACTAATGAAGCATATCACTTTTCTATAATACTGTAACAGTGACGACACATGACGTCCCCAAAACATGGCACCTTTATTACGCCCAAATAAAACAAGTGTTTTCAAATACCTACTGCAAAATAAATAAAGAATTTGAAGCCACAGCACTACTTTCTGATGAATATATTAAAATGTCCATGTGCAGTAGAGACAAAAGGCAAACAAAATGTGCTTTTATAGTACAGTGTGATCAGCTCAGATCTGACTGGGCGTCTGTGTGTTATAAAAATAATAATAAAAGAGGGTGTTGTTTTGAATTAAAAGTCAATGTTACACTGGTAACATGGTGTTTTAATGATTTACTGTTTAACATAAACACAGCTGGAACTGTAATGGAGCTAGTGCAATGGTGGGTTCTGTTCAACAAGAACTAAGCTGGAGGTAGACGGACAGAAGAAGATATGAGAGAAAACTTGAGGCGGGACCTCCAACACGAGGAGCTATGGGTCGAGGAGCCGCGATGTCTATACAGCTGAATGCAGGGAGGCTGAGCAGGTCGGGTCATGCAGGTCAGATTGTGCAACAGGGCTGAATGTTGGCGTGGTTTAAGGCCGGATGAAGGACTTGTGGCCGCAGAGATCACGTCTGATGCACCTCGTGAAACATCAGCTCTCGTGGAATTCGAGTCTCTGGGCCGTGAATCTTGCAGGCTCGCCGCTCGAACGCAGCGACATTCTGCTTTACGACTTCGTCGAAGAACATGGTGGCTAGCTGGGAGTGGAGCAAGGACCGGAACTCGAAGGATATCTGTGAAAGGCAGGAAGAGTTAGACACAGCCGAGAGGGGAGGAGTCATAAAAGATACAGTGCTCGTGGTTTAATATTATTAGACATTCTGCTTCGTCTTTGTCTTGCCCAGCGATAAATGAGATGAAGGCTGTGCCTCTCTCGTTTCAAACTGAACCTATAAAGATGCAAATACCATGAGAGTAATCTCCATTACATAAAAAAAAAAAAAAGTTATTGGTCAGGAAACCTTTTTTGCATTACTTGCTGCATAAAATGTTTGGTCTGGCGTCTCATCTTTCTCTTGACAATACTCCATAGTCTCTCTATTGGGGCTTAGTGTATGTAAGTTTGCTGAGCAATCGTCTTCAGTAATACCATGGCCATTCGAACTGATATTTTTGACAATGCAAGCAGTCCTGCTGGAAAATGAAATCAGCATCTCTGTAAAAATAGTCCGTTCTCAGAAGAAGGAACTGCTCAAAGGTTTCCTGGTAAGACGCCTGTGATTACTTTGTAGCAAGTAAAACACACACACACACTCACCAGACTCTGTGACCGTTTTTAAAGTGAATTTTAAAATGTACTTTCATCTGAATAGAGGACTTTGGACCACTCAGCAGCAGTCAAGTCCTTTTTGTCCTGAGCCCCAGGGAGACATTCAGACGTAGTCTCTGATTCGGGACTGGATTACCAGAAGGAATGTGAAGGTTGTGGTTCGTGCACTGAATACGTCTGTGTGTCGCTCTCGAGGCATTGACTTCTGCCACTCGACGCCTTATGAATCCGCCCCTCAAACTCCTGAATGGGCTTTGCTTCACAATCCTTTCAAGGCTGCAGTTTCTCCTGTTGCCTGTGCACCTTTTCCTACCACACGTTTTTCTTCAACTCAATCTATTCATTCAAATATGTCTGAATATAGCCAGAATCTTTAACAACAACCTTTTTGTGGCCTAAGCCATAATGTTCCCCAGAAAATCTATGCACTGAAGCAGTATTTAATTGGTCTTTGTAATAATAAGACTTCCTAAGCAACTGAATGTTGGGTTTTCACTAGCTGTAAGGCATTATCTTCAAAATAACCTAAAAAAAACAAACTTGAAATTAATTGCCCTGTGTGTAACAAATCTATGCAGGAGTTTAACTTTTTGAACTAAATAACTGAGATACTTTTTAGTTATATTCTGATTATTTGAGGCGTAATTTGAATAAAAATCTAATTTAAACACACATGTTTCTGCCTCACAGGAAACAGGAACCGTTACATATTATTATACCATTAAGACAATGTGCCAATGGGATTAACCAGCAGTTCCCACATTTACTGTAAAACCACAACTATATTTTTGAACAGCTTTAAGAAACAAAAGCAATGAAGCCTTTTCTCTCACATGATACAGGGCTTCTGAATACTTACAGAAAAGTCTACAGTGCAGGTGCGAGGGTAACCGGGAATGCCAGGACTAAAGCGCCATATCGTCTCCAAGTGATTAAACAGCTTTCCATCTGTGCACACAGCCTAAAACAAGGCAAAAAAAGGAATGGATGACTACCGACATGGTAAATACCATCAATTACAGCTAAATGTGGCATCTAAGCAACTGTTTCCAGTCACTTCTTATCACATTCTAGCAGACGGACAAACAGACAGACATCTGCGTGTTAAGATTAAATATTGCAGATATTTCACACTAGTGAATCCTTACTTTGACTAAATGAGGCTTAACACTAGTGATCATAGACGTGTATCTCTCCATCACAGGAGGGAATCCCACTTCCAGCTGGGCTTTCGAGTGACCTGCCCTTCTCATGATAGTCTGGGACTTCTTACACCAAGGCACAAAGTGCTTGTAGTCGTCAACGTTGGCCACCACGTCATACATCTCCTGCATTGAATAACTATAACAGAAAGCATTACAAGGTTAAGAAGTGATATTTTCTTAAGCTTAAACAATAAATGATAGATCATAGTGGAGTAATACCCAAGTATTCGACGCTCCGAGTACTCCTTCCTTTTGTTGGTGAGGCTGATGAAGTTTCTGCTCTGGGGAACAGTAGTCATCGTGTCCCACTCTTGAAGGCAAAGCACCTTGGGACTTCTCGTCATCAAAATGCCACATGAAGACAAATGTCTAGAAGGTGGAAGCAAATGCCCTGTGAGCTACACTCAGGATGGACAGAGAAACCGAACCAAAAAGGTCTCCTGTGTTCTAGTTTCCAGCTACCACAGCCACTCACTGAGCTCGACTAGAATGGTATAAAAGGTCACTGTTGGGAGGATGCCGGCATTTTCTGGCTCTGGTCTTATTATGTGAAGAGCAGAAAAAAACAAAACAAAACAAAAAAACTGACCAAATGTGTTGGGAACACTGGAGGTTGAGCGACATGGGTTACATCATGACCTGGGATCAGGACTTTGCTAGTTTTTTTTTTAGGTGTGAAACATTGATGTACTAGTATGCCTATCCGGTCAGCTTCCTAAAAAAAATGCTGTAGAAAATACATAATAATATCTCAGGCTTTTCAAAACTACTTCAGCTTAAAATAAACATCAAACATTTATCATAATTAGCTGGGTTTCCAAGGAAAGACTCCCTGTAATATTTGAGCTAGTCCTCACTAGAACCAGGAAAGGAGAGCACATCACCCCAGTTCTAAAGTCCTTACACTGGCTCCCTGTAGCTCAGAGAATAGACTTCAAAATACTTCTATTAGTTTATAAATCACTGAATGACTTAGCACTAACATATGTTGAAGACCTGTTGTCACCGTACCAACCACCCAGACCACTCAGGTCCTCCAACTCTAGCCTAGTAAACGTCCCTAGACTCAAAACCAAACTTAGAGAAGCAGCTTTCAGTTTCTATGCTCCCCTTATCTGAAACAGACCTCCTGACGAGTGCAGAGCTGCTGAAACACTGAACAGCTTTAAATCAAGACTAAAAACTCAAACTTAGAATTGCCTTTGAGTAAATGATTAATGACTTGTGTATCATATGTGTTCATACTTTGTTGTTTTTCATGCTAAATTGCTGCTTTTGATTTCCAACGTTATATTCTATGTTTTTCTTTATCACCAAATCATTTAAAGCACCGTAAATTACTCTGTTGTTGAAAGTGTGCTATACAAATAAAAGTGCCTTGCCAAGTTGCTCGGAGTTTCAGTGCCATACCAACGCCTTACTAAGTGAACAGAATGGAGGTTTGCTCTTGATACGGAAGAACATAGACTGGAGCCTTCCTTATCATCCTTTGATGTCTGGCTGTTCTTACTGATTGACAGGACAGTGTACTCACAGAAACCCTCAAAGAGGCTCCTCCTCGGTTATTAGTCAAGTATGTTCAGGCAAGGCTGATCACTAATATTTTCTTTTAGGTCAAACACTGCCCCTACTTATTTTACATTTAAGAAATTGACCAAAATAACTATAAGCGAGATCCTGCTAGAACTAGCTTTTATTAGACTATGAGAGACGCACAGAGAAAATAGCCGGAGACCTAAATTGGCTTTATTTCAGTTTGATTGATCCTTCTGAGCAGAAGAGTTCCTGAAGAGAAATCTGCATTGGCTAAAATTCCTATTAGTGGGTCGAAGCTTTACAAAATTTGAGGGGAATAACAGCCATGAAACTGATGTGTGCATTTCTACTATGAGTAGATTACTTGAATATATTCAGTTGTGAACGGATATCATTTTAAAGTGTCAAGCATGAATTCTGCATGCTGATAATATATTTGTTCAGTTAGAGCAACATGCCCTTGATACAAACACTCGATGTATATTTTTTTTAGTGTGCGTGATATTAAAAAGGTCTCAATGAGTGGTGCGGATATTGTGATTAGGAAAATTAAGTAATCAGGAACATGTTAGTTAATCAAGATTAGCCAAATATTATGTTAAGTCGTGTTCTGAAGCACATTACATAGCAAAAAAGTTACACAATTTAATACTTGAGCACATAATTACAGTTTCAATGAGATAGAAACAATTTATGTTTTATTTTGAGGATTTTAATTGCAATGTTTCATTTGAAAATGAATATGAGCCGAAAGCCTTTTGAGTACTGCAAGTCAGGAAAAAAAATACATTTATTCTAACTATTGAAAAAGTTTTCAGTCACTGAAAAGGATATTTCTAGAAGGTAATCGATCAATCTCAACTGAGGGGAAAATGTTGGTTTTTAAAATGCTGTAACCTTCTTAATTACTGGCCAACATTTTATTTCAAAAATATCTATAATGAAAAGAAAATTCTAATGTGATTGTTTTGAGATACAACAAAAGGAGATCAACAATTGAAGTCGAAAATACTTTGTCCCAAATGGAAATTAAATGTTGTAACACATATTATCAAAGTATGTACAGAGAGTCGCTGTGGATGGTGATGCTGTTGGCAGGATGAATCTCTGATAGCAGTCAGTCTTGTGATGAACTTAAAGAGGCCTCTGACTGAAGACTGTTGCTGTAGGACAGTCTCTTGATTGTAACCACATGCTAACAGCTCTCAAAATCCAGGCAGAGGAGACGATATTTCACAGTAACATGTCCTGGGTGGCAAGAGTTGTTTGCCAGGGCTGGTATTCCACATCATTTGCTTTTGCCGCGCCTCTTTAAATCTCTGCCTGACCCTATGGTTGGAAAGCCGGGAAGAGGAAGACGTTGCAGTCGGGGATATGATCCTTGCCCATTATGGTCGATGGAAGAGATGGTTTGAACTTTCTCCTTCTCTCTCTCTGCTCCTTGGGTCCTGCTGTGCATCCTTTTGAACTCCTCTGGGGTTTGAGGTCATACTTCGGGCATTATTTGAGCTTCGGAGATACTAATCTGCCGCTCTCGAAAGAAAACAAAAACACCCCGCTTTGTTGCCATGGCTATGCATCATAACAACTGTTAGAAGATAAAAAAGTAAAAAAAAAGCTAAAATCCTTCCAGCTGCATTCAAAACCAGTGGGAATAATTGTCCCAACACGCAATGCCCCTGGATTACTGAATACATTTATAAACAAATAAAAGAAAAATTATGTGGATATCAACTACCCTGATGTTTAAATATTGGTGTCTGCCATAAAAACAAACAAAAAACATATCAGTAAGTCGACCACTCTGAAGTTACAACATCAAAACCTCACATGAGAATTATCTAGAGACTCCAAACATTACAACATCATAATAATATTAGTCATTAATCAGCTCTGCAAGTAGGACCAATATAAAATACTGGTAGACTTTTATTAAACACACATTTAAACATGATTAAGTACCCATTGTTAACACAAGCCATAAAAAAAAAAAAAAGATTTCCTCCCAGACAAAAGTCTTACCTGATGTTTTGTCTCAAACATCCTCTCTGTAAAGTTGACCGACAGGAGCGAGGGGAGCCCACAGTGGCCATCTGGAGAAAGTCACTGAACGTCCGCACACCCATAGGTAACCTCCGGGCACCGGCTGTGGCTGCCATCAAACCAGCCACTGTCCGCTCAAACAAGAACGATCCTGGGGCTGAGAAGAAGCCGAGCTCCGGGTTCGCGTCAGGACAGGACAGGGAGAATCAAAGTCCCGCTCCAAACTCTATGGCGTCAAAGCGGTTAGCTACTCCGACGAACAACAGCCCGCGTCTCCGGCCACTTTTCAAAACTCAGAGAACCGAGAACTGCGGCGGAAAAAAACGACGGTAGTCAGCGGCTAAAGGTGGCTAACGAGGTTTCATAACAGCCCGACAAAACGCGACGTGAGGCCGCGCTGCTGTCCCTTTTCACCTTCACTCACATCACCCCGCGTCTACGAGACGAAATCTAAAACAAAGTCCAATCCTCTCATCTGCTTCCGATCAGACTTTCTGTTTTGTTGTTAAAATACGTCCAGCTGCTGACGACCTTCTGCGGCTAAATAAAACGCCGGTGACGGGACAAACTGTTCCTCACTTCAGCAAGTAAGTGGGGGTAGCCCGACAGCTCGGGGAAAATATGCTGCCACCTACCGGGCTGGTGGTGCAAAGCCAGGGATGTTTCATCGTCCAAAGTCGACGTAGATTTATTTATGAAGCACTTTCAGGAGCGGCACCAAAGTGCTGTACAACAAAAACAGCAAAACAAGCAGTGATAATAGTAGTAAAGTAAAAACAAAGTAATAGAAAAATACCAGCAGAAACTGCAATAAGCACGATCACCTCTTTAAGTCTGGTTGTAAAAGTATCTTGTTTGACCTAAGAGCTCTAGATGAAGAATGGAGTCAAGTTAGTGTTTACTTCTATACAGTAATAGTCAATAAATTCAATCTAAATGTAGGTGTAAAAATAAATAAACGAATTTATTTTATAAATTCGAAAATTTCTACTCAAGTTGTGTTTTATTTTACCATCTCCATAAATGAAGTTACAGGCTGCAGCATGCCAGGTGCACAAAGGAGCGTTATTGTGAACCCTTCCTCCCAGAAGCGGTTAGACTCTAAACCCATCACGACTCCCAACAAACTCACTAAGTGTTTACATACCTGCTGTTATTTGTAGAGTTTTTCTAATTTCAAATAACATTGCTGTTGTTCTTTGCCCATCCCTGTTGTTTTTATGAACTAATATACATGCAGATTTTGTAAATTTTTAAAATTATCCTTCACAGTTGGACATTTCTTTGATTCAAAGTATTCAATTTTTAATAACTGCACAGTACTTTCTTATGCTATGAATTTATTCTTACTTTACAATATGTTATTCTTACTTCTGTTCATATATTTTTATTTTGTGTAAATCTACATGCTTCAATCTGTCTGTCTTCCACACAGAAGGACAATAAAGGTTATTTATATCGTATTCTAGTTAAATTAAAATATAATACAATATTTAATAAACCCTGCTTTTTTAATATATTGCTATAGTTTCCGTCTAGCTACAACATATGCCAAAGAAAACTTGTACAATTCAGAATTAAATTACAAATATTTTCCCCACTTTATTACTATTCTAACACAGCATTGGACTCTCAGAATGAAGAAGCTTGTATTGTATTGCATTTACCATTATATTTTGGATCGTTGTTATGTTGTAGGGACTAGTTCTGTTTCAGCTTTCATTTTTTTAAATGAATGATCAGACAGTTTCCTCGGGGCCTCTTGAGGCCTCTCCGTGGGGTTGAGTTCATGATGGTTTCTATGATGGTGAGCTGGCCAGGTCCTGCTGCAGAAAAGCATCTCCAAACCAATCCTAGAATGTTGTATTTGGTTGATGCCAAACATGTCCAACCAAATAACCACATAACTTCATTCTAAAGTGATGGGTCTAAAGAACATCATTCCACAACTCTTGGCTTTGTCTAGATATTCTGTGCAAAAAATTGGTTTGGCATTAAATGTCTGAGGTTTAAACAGGGCAAACCTCCTTCAAAATGCTGACCAATAATGTTCTCCTCAATGTTACCACATCAGATCCACCATTCAGAATATAACAACCAAAATCCTCGAGTAGAGTACAGATGCCCTTAATAAATTAGAATAATATTGAACAGTTCATTAATTTCAGTAACTCAATTCACTATGTGAAACACATTTTAAGATTATTACACACAGACTGATGAATTCAATCTTTTTTTTTTTATTAATCATGAAGATTTACTGCTAACAGCTAATGTAAACATGACAATTAAGATTAGAAAATTAAATCAGACCAATAAAGAAAAAACATTTTAATACAGAAATGTGGGCTTAATAAAAAGTATGTTTAACACCTGCTTAAAGCTTGTTCCATAAGGTACGTCAGGAAGATGAGATGTAATGATGAACTGCTAAAGTAATGTCTCAAAAACCTGACATGCAAGAGGAGGAACCAACATGGAGAGACAACCCTCTGCATGACCCTTACAACTGACAGATTGAGGATGCGTGGGTAGAGTAGCTAAATATTTTACTCAAGTAAGAGTAAAAAGAAGTTGTCCAAGTAATTACTCAAGTAAGAGGAAGAAAAATTATTTGGCAAAAAGGCTGCTTAAGTGCTGAGTAACTGTTTGATCAAAACACCAGATTAAATTTTTTTCAAGGAGATCAAGCAGACAAAATATGCAGTTATGTGCAAATTCTGCTATAAGACTAATATATGTGTGTATATATATATATATACAACTAAATAACCTGATTACAAAATAAGAAATTCAGACAGAAGAAATGCTTTTAAATTATTTTTTTAACATAAACCTCATAAAACCAATACCTACAGTAGGCAATGTGTAGTGTCTCCAGTAACAATATCTACTGTTTACTGTGTGTTCACTTGATCTATAAATGGCACAAAAGGTTCAGGAGATAATAACATTATATAACATTAGGACAATGAAGCTTGTTTACAAACCAGAAGTCTCACTTTAGCATAAATTGTAGGCATGAGTCTAGTGCATTTTTGGTCAGAACAAGCTTGTTTTTCATTCAGTAAAGTTACTCACAGTGAGAAGAGTTGCCAGAAATGTTTCTCAAGTGGTGATACAGAAGTGGTGATACTTCATAATAATGTTGAACAAGTAAAAGTAAAACGAATGATGCAGTAAGACTACTCCTAAAATTACTTTCCCCCCTAAAGAAATTACTTGAGTAAATGTAAGTAGCTATTATCTACCTCAACCCAAGATGCACAGTGTGATACCCCTGAAACAGTCCAGCATTAAATAGCTCGGGTGGCCAGCAAAGAGGCTGGAATTTTGTAAGTCTGTGGCGAATACAGTCTGGTGGTTCGATCATCAATCAGCTGATGCAAAATGATGAAACAAATGTAAATTTGCTATCTATCTATCTATCTATCTATCTATCTATCTATCTATCTATCTATCTATCTATCTATCTATCTATCTATCTATCTATCTATCTATCTATCTATCTATCTATCTATCTATCTATCTATCTATCTATCTATCTATCTATCTATCTATCTATCTATCTATCTATCTATCTATCTAGATCTAGTATTCAAAAAATTCTGTGATTTTTCAACAGATTTGTTGAGAGCTGAAATTTGTTTTTAGTTTGCTTAATGGCCTTTAACAACAAATGGAACAAAAACATTTGCTAAACGCGATTATTTAAAAAGTGCTCTTTTACTTATGGCCTTTGGGTTGGCCTAAAATCACTGAGGTCTCTCGTTTGACCTTCAGGATAATTGTTATACTCCTGCGTATGCATGCTTTACCCTCCACTGCCACAAGGTGTCGACATTTCAACCCGGAAAGCAGAAAGCGGACCGCCACGCCTGTAGGCGGACCAGCACCATCGTCAGACCAGACGCTGGGTTACAGACAACAACAGTGACAGACCGAGAGAGAAAGACCGCATTTCTTTTTTTTTTTTGCTTTGAGTTATGGGTGTAGTCTGAAAGGTGGAAAATAGTAATTGCACTCCTGCTTTACCTCGAAGTTTTATCCTCATGAAGGAGCTCCGTCCTGGCTGAGTTGGGAGATGGGAGTACTTAACATCGCAGACCAGGTACGCTGAAAGGAAAGCCCTTCGTGTGTATTGTGGCGCAGTCTATTTGCTGGACATGACCTGCTCTAGTGCGCAACATGCTACGTATTCGCCTAACCGCTTATAATACTACTGTCGCGTATTGTTATTGCCTGCTATTTCTTTGCTGTTTTACGAATCATAAGGACAGGATTTCTTGTATTTTTAATGTACGGTAACGCTTGTGTGGTCGTAAGCGTAGGCTGGACCGTAGTCTGGGCCAGGGCCAGCTCTGTAGCTGCATTAGTTAGCTCGAGCAATTTAGCTAGCTGACGTAAGAACTGAGAATGGGGCCTGTAGGCCTCAGTCAGGGCTTGGTCTAATCACTGGAAAAAATAAAAATATAAAAAGAGAAAAAATTAGCTCAATGTTTAACTACTATACATGTTCGAAAACATAGTATACCGTCATGCTAATGTCTTTTATAATTTACTTTACAAAAAAATGCATATTTTACCCACTATTTGAGCGGCTCAGATAGACCGTAGCGGTACGAGAGCTGAGCATATTTCGAGTCATCGACCAGAATAGCCTCTCATTTTGTTTTGTTTTGTTATTGACTTCTTTCTTTTAATATTGTATAGTTTAGATGTAAATAAGGTTGGTGTATGTGTTTTTTCAGCCTCCTCTGGTCCAGGCCATCTTCAGTCGTAATACTGAAGAAGTTCAACTGTTATTGCACAGTAAGGAAGATGTCAATGCACTGGTATGTGTTACGTACATTACGTTCTGCTGCAGATCATAACGGATGGCATGCAAATTAAACCCCCAATGCTTGACATTTTGCATGTATATTTTTTTATATATAGGACCATGAGCGACGCACACCACTTCATGCTGCTGCCTGTGTGGGTGATGTCCATATTATGGACCTCCTCATTGAATCAGGTGACTCTGCTGCATTTGTTCCAGATAATAAACGTACCATTTATAGTCAAACAAGGTGCATGCTCTGTAAGACTGAATCTAATCTCTTTTGCCCCTTGTTCTCTACCCCTAACCCCACATATCTAGGGGGGCAGGGGATGGAGTCGGCAAACTAGAGGAAAACAATTTTATGTCTGTTGTCAGAATAAAGAAAAACAAACTTTCAGACAGAAAACGAATACACCTTAGTGTATTTTGTTGGCAGATTGTTGTGAATTTGTACTCATGATGGAAATATATCTTTCAGGTGCCAGCGTAAATGCAAAAGACAACGTTTGGTTGACCCCGTTGCACAGGGCGGCTGCCTCAAGGAATGAAGTGCGTGTCTAAGTCTATTATTTCTACCGGATTATTTCTATATTCAAATTATATGTTCTTTTCCATTTGCTGGTTTTATCTATTGACTATTTTAATTGTTGTTCTAAAATATAGGCAGGTTTAGATCATTTAGACACACATTTAAAACAAAATGTGAGACAAAGTAATGATTTTTGTTACTGCTGCCACAACTAAAGAACATATTGATTACTGCTGTTTAGTTATAATGTCTAAAACAATGTTTTTTAAATATTTTATAAGCAGAAGTAGAAAATCTAGGACCAACATGCTAAATTTAGTAGTGGTTTTGAAGTGCTTATTACACAGAATAATATTTGTTTTTGTTCTTTATATAGTTAGCATAACAAGCTAACATTACTTTGTTCGTTAGTTGGGCTATCTGCTCAGTTAGCCAGCCTACAGTCAGCTGCTTAACAGACATGGCATTTTTAGCTTGCCAGTTGTAGTTTTTAAAATTTTATTCACATAATAAAATTAATGGGTGGCACTGCTATAGTTTGTCCAAGAGAAAATCTATGTTTCACTTGTCTTTCTTGCAAGTGAGCGAAATTTGTAGTGTTCAAGAAAGCTGTGCAGCAACATGTTGGGGACGGGCAGCACTAGTTACTTTTTGCGCTACACAGCCGGGAAATATTCCTTGCTCTTTCTGTGGCAGACTTAAATATTAAATTAATATTAATATTGTGGAAGACTTAAGGGTTTTTAGACAAACTATAAATAGTTATATGGCACACTTCCACCGGCAACCGATGAATAGTTCAAGCTGTAGATCAAACAATTTCATTAAAACTTTAACTCTTGGTGGTGGCTTCCTTCTCTTCAGAGGGCAGTGGGTCTTCTGCTGAGGCGCGGAGCTGAGGCAAACACGCGAGACAAGTTCTGGCAGACGCCGTTACATGTGGCCGCTGCCAACAGAGCCACGCGCTGCGCAGAGGCTCTGCTGACCCAGCTGAGCAACTTGAACATGGCAGATCGCACTGGTCGGACCGCCCTGCACCATGCGGCTCAAAGTGGTTTCCAAGAAGTGAGACTGCAAGGGTTGATCTTTAATGTGTAGAGATATTCTTCATTGTGAAGCACAAATGGTTATATTGAATTGTACTTGTTTTTTGTTGTTATTTTCTTTACAAATTGTGGAGCAGATGGTGAAGCTGCTGCTGAACAAAGGAGCCAACCTGAGTGCCATTGATAAGAAGGAGAGACAACCTATTCATTGTGCTGCTTATTTGGGTAAAAAGGATTAAATTTTTTTTGCCAGCACTACAAATCAGATGTCTTTATTTTCTAGGTCGGGGTAAGAACTTTAATGGTTAGATTTGACCAAATAAAGAGCAGTAACATGTAATTGAATGCATTGAATGTGAGAATCAAAGACACAGCAGTACTTATGTTAACCAGGCTTTTTCTTAAGCCCTTTCTATCTTGTGATACTAGACTAAATCTTAAAATAAAAGAAAATGCTTTTTTGGGAATTTTACAGGATATTTGGAGGTTGTGAAGATGCTGGTATCCCGTGGTGCTGACAAGAGCTGCAAGGATAAGCTGGGCTATACACCTCTCCATGCTGCTGCTGCAAGTGGTCACATCGAAATTGTAAAGTACCTTCTGAGGATGGGAGCAGAGGTGAGAGGTTATACTTCTATATTTCCATCAGTGATGTCAATTTACTTCTTTTTAAATACTTTTATCAGCTTTCTTAAGAAAGTGTGATGTTTTGGTTTGCGTTTCATTGTCAGATCGATGAGCCCAACGGTTTTGGAAACACTGCGCTCCACGTGTCTTGCTACATGGGGCAGGAAGCTGTAGCTACTGAACTGGTGAACCATGGAGCTAATGTTAACCAGCCCAACAAGTGTGGCTTCACGCCTCTGCACCTGGCTGCCGTCTCCACCAATGGTGCCCTGTGTTTGGAGTTGCTGGTCAACAATGGGGCTGACGTCAACCAACAGGTATGAAAAGAACAGTGTTCATTATAGGATATAATATCGTCACAAGTTATCTGTCTTAGTTTAACTGGCTGCGGGATAAACGAGGCAATTTGTAGGCAGCAGAACAAAAAAAAAACGTACACCCCAGCTAATAATATGGCTAAAGTTTTTAGTTTCATTGCTATGGATTCCTTAAAGTAGAGTGTTGTTAAATATTTTATTTTATTTGCAAAAATACGTCTTTAACATTTATTTTCTTGCCATTTGGGCAAAGTGTTCAAATTGGTATGCCAAATATTGCTATTTAAGCTTTTAGGAATGCAAGTAGTTATTTAATTTAGAAAAGTTTGACATTGATGAAATGTAAACTGGATGAATTTAAACTAAACGAAGAAACATTTCAGGATTTGTGAAATTTGCTGAATTAGGGTAGCTTTGATGGGATTTTGCTTGGTTTTGTTCTAGATTATTTAAAGCCACATTTGAATTCGTGAATCATTATGTATAAAAAACAAACAGTATTTTGTGAAATCATCAGATATATTCAAACAACTGTAGCTACTGCACATATAGCATGGTTGCTTTCTGTATTTATCCCATTTGAGAAGCTCACGTAGGCATTGTGTTGCATCTGTTGGTCTCTTTAACACACGCATTAGATGCGAGGTGTTGAAGTGTGGCGAGAGTGAAAAGATTACCAGACTTCATCTGCATTGTTTTATCAGAAGTGTCGACACTTTTGAATAGAACATGTTCCAAAAAGGGCCATTCGGGCTGCACCCTGGAGCGTCAGCCGCTGAAAATGTGCCCACTGAGTGGGATGTTTAATAGCAAAATAAAAGTGATGTAATTTTTGACGTGAGTAATACTTTTTGGGTTGCCCTTTATTGTAAACTCACTATCAACGTGTAACAAAGCCTTTTTTCTGTTTGAACCTTCTGGGTGCTTATTCCTAATATTTATACTACAACATTCTGCCTAATTTATATCCTGATCCTTCACTATAAATCTGATATTTAGTTTATTTTGGTAATTTTTAAATGGAATGATTTCCGCTTTCCAGCTTTTCCTCTTTAATAGTTCTGCTGTGCTACCATCTCCATCACTCTCTTAAGGCGTTTTCAGACAGAAGTTCTGGAATATTTGCGGACAATTCCATCCGGTCTGTAACCGGAGTTGTTTTAAAATACGCCACTTTTTTCCGGGAACATTGCCTTTCGGCTTCTTTCACACAGCAAGAAATGTACCGGAGGATCCTGATGAATGTCTGGTGGTGAGGGGGAGTTGGGGTTTCTATGTGGATATTGCGTAAACTTGGTGCGGCGGGCGTACATGTCATTTCCCCAAACAAATACATTATTGCAAAGATAGTAGACGAAACAGCAGATCTACTCGCAGTGCTCGTGTGATGTGATGTGTGCAATTTGGCGCACATGGAAACGCTTAAGAGACATCGATAAAAAAGCTGAAAGGAAAATAGTGACATTTTACGTCATCAACATGTGCGCTCACAGCGTTCCCTGCCCCTCTCCCCTTTTCCCCACTGCCCCACACCCCTGCAGCTTTCGCGGAACATTACCTGACTGTCTGAATGCAAACACCATACCGCGAAAACTCCGCTCTTGTTACTAGGTCTTCAGCCGTAAAATTACACAAAAGGAAAACAGACGAAGTCCGGAAAATTACAGTTTTTCATGGCCTGTTTGAAAGTGGCTTTATTGTGTTAGAGCAGAATGAAGCAAATGTTGCTAAAAAAAAATTTTAGCTGCAGTTAATGTTTTGTTTTTTTAACGACAGAAAGTCATAAGAAAACTGTACTTGTAAAGTGTTGTGATAAAGTTTAACATTTTGCATACTGCAGTCAGGCATAACAAAAACACCACCTAAATTTCATGCAATCTGTGCACACTTGGAATACCAATATGTTTTCCAGGAGATAAAGATTTGAAGTAGCATTGTCAACAACATGCCTAATATTACTTTGTAACACAGTAGACCAGGGGTGCTGGAGTCCAGTCCTCAATAGCTACTATCCTGCAACCTGTAGATGCATCATTTCTCCACACTTGTATGAAATGGCTGAATTCCCTCATCAGCTGTTATTCATCTCTGCAGAGGCTTGGAACACGAGTCATTCATTTGAATCAGGAGTGTCATTAGATAAAGGATTCATCTAAAAGTTGTAGGATAGTAGCTTGGGAGCCCCTGTAGTAAAACAAACTCTTTCTTTGTCGGACAATTTCTGTAAAAAATAATTTGCTCTGTTTCCTTCTTCCTTCAGAGTAAAGAAGGGAAGAGCCCCCTGCACATGGCAGCCATTCATGGACGCTTCACACGCTCTCAGATCCTCATCCAAAACGGTAACCAGGACTTTGCTATCAGACTGAACTCCAAGAATAATTTGTTTTTCATCCTGTTCTCTGCTTTGAGTGTGTTTTTAAACGCTCTACCTCGGTTTTGCATCAGGTGGGGAAATTGACTGTGTGGATAAATATGGCAATACCCCCCTCCACGTTGCTGCTAAGTATGGCCATGAACTGCTGATCAGCACTCTGATGACCAATGGAGCAGACACAGCCAGGTATCGGAAAAATCTGACCACTTAACATGTTTGTAAAACAAAATCTTGTTTTAGGGTTATTGAAGAACACTTTTACAGTACATTGTTGCATTTATGGTGTTCATCGTCTAAAGCAGCTGAGTTCCTCTGACGTTCTTCCTTACAAATTTGTTTACCAGACGTGGGCTCCATGGAATGTTCCCCTTGCACTTAGCTGTGCTGTACGGGTTTTCAGACTGTTGTCGCAAGTTACTCTCCTCAGGTTTGTTTTCTGCTATCCATTCAACTCACACAACTGTTTTGAATGTGTGTTTATCTCTGTGATTAATTTTGTCTATGTCCCTTCAGGTCAGCTGTATAGTATAGTTTCATCTATGAGTAAAGAGCACGTGCTATCGGCTGGGTTTGACATTAACACCCCTGACAACTTTGGGAGGACCTGTCTACACGCTGCTGCCTCTGGAGGGTAAACAACTCAACTTTTCTGCACTTTTCTACCAAACGTGCATTTGCCTGCGTTTATCTTTAATGAATATATCTTTTTACAGAAATGTTGAATGTCTGAACCTACTCTTAAGTAGCGGTACTGACTTGAACAAGAGAGACATAATGGGAAGGTGAGTTCTGCATGATGTTGTCTGTGATGTTGTTCCTCAAATTGAAGTCAGTCTAATTTCACCTGGCATGCTCCCTATAGGACACCATTGCACTATGCGGCTGCTAATGGGAGGTACCAGTGCACTGTGGCTCTGGTGAATGCTGGCGCCGAGGTTAACGAGCAAGACCAGACTGGCTGTACTCCCCTGCACTACTCTGCTGCCTCCCAAGCCTTCAGCAGGTAAGGAACATGTTTAGATCTTAATCTGCGCCCCCCCCCCCCCCCCCCCCCCCAATAGAGTTGACACGAGCCAAGAAATTTATATCCAACTCAAAAGATAGTGTCACAGAAAAAAATTATGCATACTCTGCATCATGCTAGGCCATTTAGACCAACTTTCTTTCATTCATGCATTTTAGTGTGTGACAGACCAAAACTATGTAGCACATAATTGTTCAGCTGGAAGCAAAGTGACCCATGGTTTCCCAAAAAAAATTAAGAAAGAAGGATTTGTATCTTTCCCTTTCACAAGAAAAATGGCATTGTTGAAATGAAAATGTAAAAAGACGCCCTGTTCTGGTTCGACCAAAATCTATCATTATGATTGCACTTGGCAGGAAACTAACACACGTCACCCAGAAAACAACACCCTTAAATGCCATCCCCCACCTTGCCAGCATTATGCCTTGTGGTTGCTTTTCTTCAGCAGAGACAGGGAAGCTGGTCAGAGTTGATGAAGAGATGGATGGAGTAAAATATAGGGCAATCCAAGGGTTCACTTTCTAGCAGTGCAATAACCCTGAATTCCAGTGAAAGTTGACTATACAAAATACTAAAACAAAAGTTGATTATCTGGTTTCCTTTTCTTCCCACATGACAGCTTTGTCCTCTTTGTTCTATCACAAAACAAGGCAAAAACATTAATGGAAATTTGTGCTGCGATGAAATGTCAAAGTTTAGAGCATAGAAATACCTTTGGAAAATACTATACATGTTCTAAAAGTAAAACTGCAAGAGCCGTGGTCATTGCAATTCACAAATTGGACTCAAAAGCATGGTTGAGTCAGATTGCTGTGTATACATTTGAGTATTATTTTTACTGGAAGTGTTTTCTCCTTTGCTAAAATGCTTAATCACTTAATAATACCTTTGACAATTTGAACTGTGTGGGAAGGGAAAGTTGTTCCTACAATGAGGTCAATGACATTGTTTTTTACACGCAGATTATGGGCCTCGGTTTTTGTTGTTCTGCATTCGTTCACCTGAACCAGCTGATTTCTCGAATCCCAACCATTGTTTAGCGTATGTATTCACAGAACTGTTTATTATTGCTTTGCAGAACTGATCGCCAATTTTCTGGGAACCATCAAAATACTGAGGATGAGACGAAGGAGTCCTACTTGTGAGTTTTTTTTCCCTTTTCTTTTTCTATGTCAACAACCATGTCTTTAAATAAATGTAGTTATTGGGGCTGTAAACAGCAACGCGACAAGTACTGTTCTGTGCTGCTTTTTGTAATAGTTGCTTGGAGCATCTATTGGACAATGGTGCTGATCCATCTATGGTCAACTCTAAAGGTTACAGTGCTGTTCACTATGCAGCTTACCACGGCAACAAGCAGAACCTGGAGCTGGTAAGTTATTTTTTATTTTTTTATTTTCTTTTTTTCTCGTTTGAACAATTGTGGTGTTAGTAATCATGCTCGCTGCTAGCCTTGTCACCCATCTAGTGTTGTAGCATAAACGCATTGGAGTAGGGAGGACCGATCCTGCCAACATTTTTAATAAATCAATGTTAAAATAAATACATAGATAAATAAATTTGGACATACAATTTGAAATTAGCAATTGAATGTGGAAAGGAATAAAGGTGGAAATACCATTGGAAGTAAATGAATATGAGGAAATAAAATTTAAAAATACTACTGGACGGGCAGTCTTTAACTCCATGAGAAGGCCCAGGCAGGCCAGAAAGTTTGAATAGCTGGCGCTGATTGGTTGATACTGATTCTCGTAGCTGACTAATCATGTTTTAGGCCAGTGGTAGAAATGCCCACTTCATTATCATACACTCGAGGGTAAAAAAGTGTAAAGAAATTTTTTAACAAATAAATAAATGTGGAAAAAAATTGGAAATAGAAAGTTCCTCAGTTATTTATGTATTTACTTTAAATTTAATTTCCAGATTTATTTACTTATTTCCAGTTGTATTTTCAAATTTATTTATTTATTTCAATTGTCAATTTTGGCAGGATCAGTCCTCCATATATGAGCTCTTAATTCTTGTCCACCGTAACTTTTTACGTTTTACTGTTGCAGCTCCTGGAGATGTCCTTTAATGCACTTGGAGACATAGAGAGCAGCATTCCAGTCAGTCCTCTACATCTCGCTGTAAGTGTCACACAAACCTCTGGTTGTAATTTTCCTGTTAATCTTAACTAAATGCAAAGCTGAGACTAATTCAACTCTTCCTTCAGGCTGATAGGGGCCACTGGCAAGCCCTGCGTGTGCTCACAGAGACAGCAGCCTACGTGGACATGCAGGATGTTGCTGGCCGCTCTGTGCTCTACCTGGCTGCGCAGAAAGGCTATTCACGCTGCGTGGAGGTGCTTTTAGCTCAGGGGGCCTCCTGTTTGCTCAATGACAACCACCTCATGTGGACTCCAATTCATGTCGCAGGTATTACAGCCAAAACCGAAAGCTTTCTTTAACAATATTTTCTTGTTTTTGTTTGTTCTAATGTTTTTTTTTTTTTTTTTACCAGCTGCCAATGGTCACTCGGACTGCCTGCGCATGATGATTGAATATGGTGAGGAGGGGGATCTCATCAATGTCGCGGACAAATTTGGCCAGTGAGTTGTTTTTCTTTTAAATGTATTGTTGAAATCAGTGTAATGCAGTCATGTGAAAAAGTTATGGCACCCAAATTAAATATTTATGTCTTTATCGAGACATGTCACATCAACATCTGATCTTGTTTTAGTTTATCTCTAAGCAAACAATTAGCCTCGTTTTATTCGTTCAACAAAATTTGTGTTTTTAGCTGAGAAAAAAGTTTGGACACCCTAATGTGTAATGTTGTATCCTTTGGTTGAAATATCTGGGCTTTGACTGGGCCATTTCTGTCCATTTTTTAGTTTTCACTCAAATCTGGGTGGGTTCAGTTCTGCCTCTGCTTTATTTTATTTATGGTTAGCTTGTCAGATCCTGCTGCAACACAGGATCCCCAAACCATGACACGTCTAGCTCCGTGCATTACAGTTGGTATGAGGTTCTGTTGGTATGAGGTTCTGTTCTTGGGATGCTGCATATGGTTTACATCAATCGCCTCCAAACTGCTCTATTTTAGACTCGTCTGTCCAAAGAACGTGTATGAGTTCTCTACCAAACTTCGGTGCTTTTCTTAGAGCAAAAGTTTTCCTTCTTAGAAGCTTCCGTCCTTCAGAGATGAGATATTAGGCCTTTTTCTTTCGGTCTGCTGTTGGGGTGAAGTTTCTTGGATTGGCAGACCTGGACATGTTGACAGTTGCTTTGAATATGTAAGCTATTTTTTTGTACATTTAGCTATTTAGTTGAATTACTTGAGTCTCTCAGGAACATTAAGTTTAATATTAAACACCCACAAAAGGTATTTCTAATGTTTTCACATGACTGTAAATCCTAAAAAGAACCCCCCCCCCCCAAAAAAAATCATGCTAGTAAAAAAAAAGCTAGTTTGTTGAGCACAGTTGTTTTTTTTACTTGCGTTCATTGTTGTTTTTTTCCCCATCAGAACCCCTTTAATGCTCTCTGTTCTGGGAGGGCACACTGATTGTGTCCACTTCCTGCTGGAGAAGGCTGCTCTACCAGACGCTAAAGACAAGAGAGGGCACACGGCTTTGCACAGAGGGGTAAATATAAATTACTGCATTCTTGAATCACGGCATCAACAGAATAACAACTTCATAGGCACAACAAGGGTTAATTTGTACGCTGGAGGTTCACTTTGGTAATTGGGTAATTTCTGAATGCAACATTTTAGTGGTTGAAGGGGGAGGAAAGGTTTAACTTTATATTACAAGATAGACACGTCTGTGTTGAGATTATTTTAGATGAATGGCTACCCAGACGGGAGGGGATGAAATCCAAGAGATCTTTCTACCCTCACAAGAATATTTTGAGCGTTTTTGGATACCTCAAAGAAACCAGGGGTTCAGGGTTGGTTTGTGGAGGTCAACGAGTGGTTTGAAGTGTTGATTGGGCCAGTTCCCCAGATCTTTATGTATGGGATGTGCTGGACAAACAAATGTGACATTATAGGACTAAAAGAATCGGCTGTTTGTATATTTCCACCAAATACCACAGTTTACCTTTAGGGATTTAGTGTAGTGGTGCATAGGTTTTTTTTTTTTTTTTTTAGATACTAGTACCTGGTGTTTGATACCTATATTTTTAAGTCTAATTTTAAGAGAAAAACGAAGTACTTTTAATGTTTTTTTTGTTTATTCAACTAAGCAAAAACACAGCAAACTTATAGTGCAAACAGTAAGCTATAATTTTACAAACCTGACTAGTTTTAGACTCGGGTCTGCTTTTTTTTGATTTTGAAATTGATGTAATGAACGATGGGGTGCTTTATTTATTTGCTGGTATTTCATATTTAGTCTCACAAATCTGATTGCAGATGTTATATTTAGCTCGGCCATTTACTTTCACAAAATGCAGTCAAACTGTTGATGATTACTACATTTTCTTAGTCCGTGAGCTTGTGCTACGCTAGCCAAGCCAGTGGAGAAGTGTTGTTCTAAATGAGAGACGGGGTTGTGTGTGAGAGAGCAACATCCCCCAGTCATATGACGTGCAGCAATGGACGGAATAGAGCTGTGCGGCTCATTAACGGGCATTTTATTGGGAAAGTACCAAAATTAACACCGAAAAGGTTTTTTGTACTATAGAAGTACTGAGTTTCGGTACCCAACCCTAGTGGTGTAGTTGCTACTAGTGTTTTGCCAAAACACAGACGAGTAGTTACTTTTCCAGCGGTCGCAATGTTCTGTCTAATCAGTGTGTATAAAAAGAGAAAAGTGATCCCTGATACCTAATTAACGTTTGTTGATACCCAGTCCTACTTTAAATCCCACTGAAGTAAAAAAATAAAGTAAAAACTGTAAATGTTTGAAACTGATTAGCTTTAGTATGCTGTAAAGTAACACATTACAGTTCACCAGTTTATTTAAAAATGGTTTATAACCACTCAGGATATCTGAGTGCAGAACAGATCACAGAAAATAAATGATTCCTGCAGCCAATACAATCTCTTTCACTGAACAGAGATGTACAAGTTGAAAAACGTTTAATATAATGCAGGTTTAAAATCTGCTAGAATGTTGCTAAAATACGCCCCTTACACATCAGACACGCAACCATGTTACCACCATTTCGGATCATTTTGTGCTTTCACATCATAAAGACAATCTGGTGAGATCACAGATCCTGTAAACTTTAAAAAAAAATAATGCTCCACCCCAGAGAAGAAACACCCACACAACACAGGGATGGCATGTACTTTAAATGTTTTTTTAACGAACTTATAGACGTATAATGAATTATCCAGTACATAAATGACGGACAAAAAAGGTGTGTTGTGTTTATAGTCCATATCATTCTGATTTATTTGTCTTTATATAGGCAGTGTTGGGACATGATGACTGTGTAGCAGCTCTGCTGGAGCACAAAGCTTCTCCGTTATGTCGGGACGCCCAGGGTAGGACACCGCTGCACTATGCTGCCTCCAGAGGCCACACAGAGATACTAGCCAGCCTGGTACAGGCCGCCATGGAAACTGACCCACAGGATAAACTGCTGGACGAGAAACAATACACCCCAATACACTGGGCTGCTTACAAAGGTTTGCTCAGATTAATCAGTGGAGACTCTCTAAATAATAAATGTTGCAATTATTAAATCTGTGATGATGTGTTGTCTGTTCCTAGGGCATGAAGACTGTTTGGACGTTTTACTTGAATTTAAAACATTTATTCATGAAGAGGGAAACCCTTTCACCCCCCTGCACTGTGCTCTGTGAGTATTAATGGTGCATATACCCATGTTACTTGTCCATGGGTCTCAAAGTTAATTTTCTTATATTGGGAAGAAACACTTATTTCATAGAGGTAAAATAAGCGACTTGTTGCTTGTAGGATGAACGGCCACAGCGTCACTGCAGAGAAGTTGCTTGAATCTGCCAGGGTCCACATGATTAACACCAGAGACGCCAAAGGAAGGTAGGTGTACTCGTTTCTGATCCAGGAAACATGTACACGTTTCCACCAGGTTGGCTCTGGAACACGTGAAAATAGCTCAACTTACCATCACCACAGATGTAAATCATGTTTCATCCTGAAATTCTACTTATTACTTTACTCATGATGTTCATAATTTATTGTGCTGTCTCTCTGTGATCCTGTAGGACCCCCCTGCATGCAGCTGCATTTGCTGAGGATGTTGCAGGACTTCAGCTGGTGCTGCGCCATGGGGCAGAGATCAATGCCGTGGATACAAGTGGACGCTCTGCTCTGATGGTAGCTGCTGACAGAGGACTCAGCGGCACTGTGGGTGGGTCTTTACCCTGGTCTCTGAGGCCTGTGGATTTTCCTAGTTATTCCTTTCCCTCCAAAAAAGAGCTTTTTATGTTTTGATTATTTTTTACAAATAAAGTTATTTTCTTTTTCCCCCACAAAATAAAATATAAACCCAGTTGTTACCTACACCAAAAATAACTTATAATAATGAAAACCTTATTTATTTATAAAATCCAGTTTGTCAGTGTTGCTCCAAAAAAAAAAAAATCGATTAAACCTTTTAGTTTAAATGTGAAAATAGAGACTGTAACTTTAAAGCGACTTGTATTCATTACCTGTATGTATTATTTAAGAGTTTGTCTGGTTCTTTTAGAGCAGTGTTTCCCAACCCTGGTCCTCAAGACACACTGCCCTGAATGTTTCAGACGTTTTCCTGCTTTAGCACACCTACTTCGGATGACTGCCGTTCAGCAAAAGCCTGTTAATCAGCATTCAATTGAAATCAAGTGTGCTGAAGCAGAGGAGCATCTAAAACATGCAGGGCAGTGCGCCTTGAGGATCAAGGTTGCTTTAGAGACTCACATCTACACAATTAAATGGGATTCAAGCAAAGTTAAATAAAGTTAATTTTGGCTTCTGAACAGAGTCTTCACAACAATATGTCAGTCAAAGAAAGAAAAAAACAGACAACTTGTCCAAAGTTAGGAAGGCATTCAGCATAAAGGCCGATTTATACTTCTGCGTCTTGTCCCTCGCGTATGGTACGCCGTAACCGCCGTAGCCTCTGCGTAGGTCCGCAGAGGATTGACGTGCACCTCCTCAGACCTGACGTGCAGCCCGGCGACGCAGGAAGTACTCCCTTGTGATTCGTCAGTGAGAATACGTACGCACATACCATCTTTTACGTCACCGTCTTCTCATTTGCTTGCGTTGCAAAGTGTTCAAAAGAAGGATTATTTGTTCGTCTGCTTCCACAATCTCGTTGAGACACTGCACCAAGTCGGCCGCCATTGTTGTTCTAAAACAGGAAATACTTGCCGGGAACTGACGTGACGCAGAAGTATAAACCAAGCTTTATAAATAAAGAAGTCGACCACAAATATTGATGTTGACGCATTATTATAGTCTCTCTCATGAACAATTTTCAGTTGTTCAGATTTGTTAGTTTTTTATTTGCAACTTTAAATAGTATTTATGTTAGGTTGAGATAAACTGTAGGCCTGATGACAATCTTGATAGTGGAAGTTAAACCTTAATGCCTCCTTCAGCACAGAGTTTTTCTACATAGCACAGGTCTCTGTCACAGTGTTAGTTGCGTGTTTATCGAACCATAATACAGAATTATGAAAATCATTTTCCAACCAGGTAAATGAAAAATTCTGCTGCAGACAAAATAAAAACCCTAACAAATTTACCCCATTTGTATACCTGCTGTTTCCTGTGTTAATGGCTGTTATAAATGTATGTTTTTGTTGCTTCTCAGCCATCCTCCTTCACCGAGCCAAGGCCGACCTGACGCTGCTGGATGAGAACAGGAATACTGCCCTGCACCTGGCTTGCAGCAAGGTACACACGGTTCTCTACATAGTCCTACAGTTAAATCTTTTTTAGCAGCATTAACATACTTCTAATAGTAAAACAAGTCAAAGAAATCTTGCTTTTAGGGTACATTTTCCTGTCGGTAGATAATGGTTCCACACAATCTTCAGTGATTGACTTTTATTTATTATTTGTTGTCTTCCTGCAGGCCCATGAGATGTGTGCTCTGCTGATTCTGGGAGAGATCCACAATCCCACTCTCATAAATGCCACCAACAGTGCTCTGCAAATGTAAGAAGTTGCAAACCTTATAAACTATTATTATTATTATTATTATTATTATTATTATTATTATTATAGTATATTAAATACAACACTATGTTCATTTTTATACAGTGGACCCCCACCTATTCATAGATTTTTCTGTGGAACGTATCTCCAAATTATTTGTGGGAAATCCGTGGATTTTTTTGTTGTTGCGCTTATCTAAAATATTCAAAAGGAAAATGCAGCTTTGGAATTTGAAATACCTAGGCACAATAGTTTAGCCCTGCACCGAAGAAAAATCATAATCAAATCCTTCTACATGCCTGCCATTTTACATCTACCCAGACATGATTATTCAAGCAGTAATTAAAATTATGATTTTATTTGTATACTGGCGTTTGTATGTGGTGATTTACTGTCCTGTGTTGTAATAAAGCGTAAATATCTGTCATTAAAATATCCAGCTGTAATTGTCACGTTTTGAATATTTGAATGTCCAAAAAGTTGTATGTAAAAACTTCTCAGCTCTGCTATTTGGATGCATCTTTTATTGAAAATACCTGTAAAGTGACATTTGCAGTAGGGGTGTGCCAATTCCCCATAAATCAATTAATTGTGATGTGAAACGTGCAAAATCGATAGCGATTCAAAAGGATTCAAAAATCTTATTTTTCATAATAATTAAATTAGAAAAACATGAAAGTCCGGGGTGCCGCAGACATGTTTAGGAGATGGACCGGTGAAACAGTATGGCTGCAGCTAGTGTTTTTGCACTTTAGTTGTGAAAGAAGTGTCTTTGTTGTTCTGTATCATGTTACCAGCAACATTTTCTTTTCTCCAGACTTGTCTACTTTATCTAAGCTGTCTGGGGCGTCCTCCCCAAGCTCAGCACAGCACAGAGCAGCTCATGTTTACCAGACGTCAGACCAAGTGTAGCTTTAAGTATGAAACACGAAGGAAATTGCCTTCATTCCATCCCGGTCACAACTAACGTGTTCCGGAGAGAACCGTACTCATAGCTGGCAGATTACTTTCTGTCTATGACAGATGGCAAATATCCCATTGGTCAAAAACTATGAAAACGCTGTGCAAAGTTAGAGTTCTGTATTAAATTGACAGCGGAGAAAAACAAGAGTGGAGTATAGACATTAAGTGTCTTTGAGAGAATGCTGGTTTTCATTTTCTATTACTTTGAATAGAAAATAATACTTATTTTCTCAGAACATAATTTCAGATTTTTATGTAATTTCTGTCCGGTATGACTTCAAAAGGGAGCTATTATTGTTATAGGTTTATTTTCTAATACAGAAGATTATTTTTTTTCTATTTAGATTTTAAAACAATTTCTGTAATGGTTGACTTGCTGATCGGAAGTTTATTTAATTTTTTTATTTTAACCACATAGACCAGGAATAGTTTATGTATTTTTAAAATCAAAAGTCTTCTTTTAGTAAACAGAATATGATTGATGTTTAAGGATTGGACCAAGTTTCCTTTTTCATGGAATTCAAAATGGGGTCACCCTATATTATATTTAAATTGCCAACACATTTCCTTTAGCTTTGATTGAAAATATGACCTTGATATGATTATGAAACATATTTTGGACAGGTGTTTGTTTATTTGTGGTTTAACATAAACAAAAGATAGGACATCAATTGGGTTGGATACTTCAGTTAATAAAAACTGGGTGGATTTAAGAGTAGAAAGTAGCCATGGAAGGAATGAAGAAAAATATGTAACAAAAATAATAATTTCATAATCGAATCGTAGCAATCAAATCGATATAGTGAGGCACCCAAGTTGGACCACACATAGTTTGCAGGCTGAGGAATATCTGATCTGCCATGTTTTTTGTTTTTCCTTATCCTTTGCAGGCCCCTTCATCTAGCAGCTCGTAATGGCCTGGCTACGGTGGTGCAGGCACTGCTGAGTAGAGGAGCCACAGTGCTGGCTGTGGATGAGGAAGGTGAGAAACCTCATGGTTCCTCTGGTACTTGTTTACACCCTCTTTTTCTCTGTTTTTATACATTTAGCAGGTGATATGAAGTCACTGATGTAGGATGTTTTAGTGTCATAGTCTTTTATGAGGATGTGAAGATGTGTACAGTTTTTGTGAGCAGAGAATTTATTAGTTTCACCTCAAATATTTGAGATTGAATTGGCCTGATGTTGGGTATGTCAATAATTTACACAAAGCTGCTGTTTTCTACTGAAGCTCCATTTTCGAGTTAATTCTTGAATCATGTCAGTCTTAATATCACTAGAAAGTGTTATTAAATTTTAACAGATTCCTACAGTGCTGTTCGTGTTTGTGAAAAATCATCCCAACCTTTGCTTTGTTGCCTTTTTATAAATGAAGGTAATGATGTAGGGTGGATCTGTTTTCAGCAATATGGAGATCAATTATAGGATTTGTGTTACTAAGCTGTTTCTTTATCGTGATCCCCCAGAAAAAATACCCCACAAAATAAAACAGATAGTGGATCAAATGGAGAGTTACAGTAACATAAGGATGTGACAAATAGTTGGTTCTCAATCTGTGGAAAATCCTTTCAGTTCTTTTAAAAGAACCAGCTGAGAACCGACTCTTGTATCGGCGCTGAATAGTCAGTTCTGGGTGTAAACGTGTTTATTAGAGCACCTCAAGAATGATTCACACGTAACTCCTGATTGGTGTCTGTTTATTAGGCCACACCCCAGCTCTAGCCTGTGCGCCCAACAAGGACGTGGCTGACTGCCTGGCTCTGATCCTGTCTACCATGAAGCCTTTCCCTCAGCGGGACCCCTCCTCCTGCTCCTCTTCCTCGCCCACCGTTTCCTCCTCCGCGGGTCTCAACTTGCTGAAGCACTGCGGCATCACTGCCGCCTGCTCCCCTCTGCCCAGCAATGGCCTCCACAACGGCTACGTCAAGGACCGCCACGGTGCACCGGTTGGCCTGGACGGGTGTCTGTCTGAGTGAGGTCGCGTGACCCTCTCCAAACTCAGTCAGCTGCTATCAACATCATCATCACCAGGGGGCGACTACCTTAAACATGGTCAAGAGGACCAGAAGAGCACCCACCCACATGTCTGTTTCTCTCTGTATGTACGTGTTTGTGTGTCTGTGTGTGCGTGAGCGTTTGGTCTTCTCTTGAGGTGCAGTCAAACCTATTATGCAATTAGATCCCATTCCTCCATCTCCTGGTAGTGCTTAATGCAAAGAGGCAGATCACTCTACAAGGTCACTAAGATGAGGCATTTAAGATAAACAAGCAATCTGGCCATCTCTAAATTATTTGACCCTTTAAAACACTGCTGACGTCATTATATAGCCAACATTTCACAGCATGGGGGATCTGTATCAACTGTCCTTTTCTTCATATCATTCAGTAGAGAAGTCATATTGTGTTTGACCAGTGAGGTGACCTTGTAGAGGATCGTACGGCCTTCCCAAAAGAATGATCAAAGTTTTTGAGCTTTTTCTGTTTGTTTTTTTTAAATTCTCTATAAGCATAGATTTTTATGAAGGAGCCACACAAGGTAAAGTCTAAGTGTTTGTGAAAGAGTGCAATGCTGTTTGCACTACAGTTCAATCTGAAATTTGGGGGGGGGGGGGGGGGGGTCATAAAGTTGTTAAATCCTTAGCTTACTCTAAACGTATGGCATAGAATTGTTAGGCATTTTAAGATAATTTGGTAAATACTGCTGAATTCATTAGCATTCTAGGGTCGGCACCGTAAAATCCCCAAGTTCTGAGTGCTTACCCAGTTTTTTTGTTTTGTTTTTAAAGATGCTAAATAAGTGTTCGTTAAGCTAGATTGTTTCTAAGCATATAAGTTATGACCAAAGTTGATCAACACTACTATGGCTATAAATTATTTATTTGAGATGAACTGTACTGTATAGAGAAAGACAATAGATCTCGATATACCTCGTCAACTCGTTTAGCAGCTGCTTCATCTTCACCCAGGGTCCGTAGGCCTAATGTTCTCTTCTTCTTGTTTTTCTTTGATTTTTGTAGGACTTAGAGAACTGCTGTAGGATAGTGACTGACTGAGGCCTTGTTTATTTCTAGATGAAGGCTTTACTAGTAATATCTGCCAACAACACCTCATCGAAAGCATCTTATATCTGAGCACATAAATGAACAAGCCATTTCAATTTATTTCCCATCTCTTTAACATCTCTTTAACAGTGTTTTCCAGAGAAGATTTCACAATTTGAATGGCCTGATTACTGAAAGAGAGCAATCACTCTTGTTTTCAGGCACTAATGATATTTTCCTCCCTTTTTCTGGTGCATGTGTCTTTTAAAATTTTGAGCTGGCCATTGATGTTTAAGCTCTGGCTAACGGAGTATTTTGTGGAGCTAGAATTTGTCTTAAGAATCTACATCGCAGCTTCTTAGTGGTCAACTGATCCGTTTAAACTGATTTTTTAAAATATTTTATTTTTATTTTTTATTGGGCGGTTTCCAAGCAATATTTTCTTTATGCCTTTTTGTTGAGCGTTATTAAATAGACAATCACTGTCACAAGGGCTTTTGTTTCCCTGGAATGTGTTTTATTTCTTTTTCATTTCTTTTAATTTACCTAAAGACTAAACGAATGGCTCTGTGCGTGCCGGGCATTTTACTGTCAGTGTCAACTTAAATGCACTGGATTGCCTTTGTGGCATCTCAAGAAATGCCTTTTGACCCATGCCTTCTATGACTCTTCATTTCAGTTGGATTGCTTAGTGGCAGAACGTGACGAGCCCAGAGACGGATTATGTCGCCGCCCATTTGTTAGCGACGGCATTTAACTACAGTTAAACCATCGTACCTAATGGAAGTTTTAAATGGATAAATAAATACATGCTTTCTTATCTTTACGCTTTGGCATTATTGGTGGAACAGGGAGGTTGTATCCCTGCGAGAAACAAGTAGGGCTAGGGGGAGAAGAAGTATCTCTGCTTTGGCCAATCCCTGTTTAGATTTCAGGAATAGCAGAAATCCAAATATGTGCTTTTATTTGTTAATTTCGTTGTTTCCTCATCCCATTTTCTGGTATTAAGCATACTAAAGATGATTGTATCAGACCACTAGAGCTGTTAGTGACTCCTAGATGTTTTATCTATGCTATTAAGTTATGTTGAACCATTTGACGGTGGTTAGCTTACACAGAGTCAGATGGGTTTTCTTGGTGTGATAACTTCATATCCACTGGTATTGAAGTGGCACAATTGCACACGTTAGTTTGACTGGATAAGAGAAGAGGACCTAGACTAGACTTTGCTGTTGAATACACTTTACAGAGGAAAAATGCTTTCACGGCGGTGTATTAAGCTTGATTTTATTTCTCAAACTGACAGATATTCTTTTCAGAGCAGCAGCCTCAATTAGTTAGTTGTAGATTACTACTTTATTCGGCATCTATAACTGACTGAAACGGAATAAGTCTGTGAACCCCAGCCTTTGTTCTCCTATTAGAAAGGCGGTAATATTAGTTGAAGTGTTTCCACCAAACTGGTTCCAGTGCCAAACTGCTGCTGGGGTTTGCTTAACGCCAGTTCTTTCGTGTTTCCGACCCTCCAAGATCTGGCTCTGGTACCGATAAACACTTTAACCAAGAGCTGGAGGTGGGCCAGTGCAGATCCACCAATCAAATCGTGAGTGCCACGTTTAAAACTTCAGAATTGATGTTTTTGATTTTACTAATTTAAGACAAAGAAAATGACAAGAGAACCCCCCCCCAAAAAAGAATTATTATTAAAAGATTAGCTCAATCTCTCATCGTTCAATGGTGTATCAGAGTTTTGGTGGGCTACCGTGCCGCGCAGATCTTATATTTTCTCTTACGTTAGTGTAAATTCTCAGTCGTCCAAGGCCACGATATGCTTGAGTTTAAATGAAGGCAACTGGACTTTTCTTGTTGTCTTGAAATTCAAGAATACGTATGTTGGCTTCATTTAAACTCTGAAGTATATTTTCTCTTCAATACATAACTCTATTTCCAGCGTAATTTTTGAAAACCAGGTTTTTTTTCTATCAGCAGATAGTCAGGAAATGCTCTAATCACTGTTTAACTGCAGCGCTGCTGGCGGTATTAAACGGAGATAACTTGGATTCAAGTTGATAGATTAATCTGGTGATATTAAACATCTGTTTGCAGAACAAAGAAAAATAGTGTAATTTTAGAAGACAGAAGATCAGACGTATACTGGATGAGACGTTTATTGTCTGGCAGTAGAAAACCAACCTGCTTCTAGCTCCAGCTTGGGTTGAACACTGGAACCACTTTGGTGGAAAACCCCCATTAGTACTGAGGGTAGGTACATACTTTCACTATTCTTCTCAGGATCCCTGCTAAAGCAGCAGGTCGAGTTTCTTAATTCAATCAGATCTCTTGTGTCTAAAGTTTTTTTTTTTTTAGGGATTTCTTTTCCCTAAGATGGGATGTTCCAAAACCCTAATTTTTTTTCTTTTCTTTTAAACTGTAATCCTACAGCACTTAATTACGTAGTCAAGCACGCACTTTAGTACATTCAGGTTCTAAGTGTGCAAAGTAGAGCAGATGTAATGTATGTACTTATGTTTACATGCATGTGTTGCTGCTGAATACAGGAATTGTAAATGAGAAAGATGAAGAGGGGAAAAAAGCAACGGCTGCAACTAAATTGTACTCCAACAATGCATTATTTAAAAAAAATATAAAGCTATATATTTAAAAAAGGGTGTTTTTAAGCACTTGGGGACAGAGTCCGCTGCCCGCTGACTTGTGTTATCTCTTTCCATCGCTCAGCCTACTGTTAACAGACTTTGGCCTGAGTCCTATAAAGTCAGTTGAGAGATTAAACCAACACCTCAGGCAGGCTTCACTAAATATTCTCCATATCCTCTCTGCCATCTGTAGGTTCTGTCAGGCCAGCCTGGTTTTGGGCAGGGATTTTTTTAATTTTGTTTCTTGTGATGTCCTTATTTGTGTAGTAAACAGAGTCATTGACTTGTGCGATGACACTTGAGGAAATCTTTTTTTGTTGTTGTTGTATTACAGTATTCTTATACGTGCTTTTTAATTTACTTTACTTTTCGTGTACCAGTGATACCAGTGATTGTGCATGGAGCTAGGTCACAGTTGTGATATAGCTACTATTAAACAAATGGAGCATATTATAACAATATATTTGGAGTCAAGAGACAGAAAGCAATGAAAGGTCCAATTGTAGCAATAGCGTGTGTGTGTAAAAGTGTGCAGCACAAATATTGCACTGCCATCCATTTTAGGCCAATTCAGTAAATCATAGCATCAATGCCAATGGAAGATTCAAATGCGGGTTAGATGTCATATTTTATCACAAATAAGGCCTGTTTGCCAAAATGTGTTGAGAGAGGGAGAGAGGAACGCCTCTCTGTTAAGCAGCAATGGATTTATGCATATGTTCAAGCAGTTTACAGTCTGACCATCAAATCTGAGCCATGAATTTACTGACTGAAATGAATGTAGGGTCAGTTCAGAGCACGACAGTTTGCTTTCTCCCGACTTTAAACTGTTGTTCTTCATTTGTCTTGCGTAGATATGAATATACAGGTAGCATGTAGAAATATAACTCTCTACTTATTCTAATGTATGTGTAGTAGTCTTCCTGCTTTGAAGGTCTGGATATGTTTTAGGTTGCACCCCCCCCTCTTTAGGCATTTATAGCTGCATAATACAGTCGTGTGGAATGCAAAACATAAAGGATAAAAGTGTAAATGAATTTAACGTTAACGGTCGTCCATTCCATTGAGATTGCCTTACAGTACAGTGAAACAAGACAGACAAAAAACAGGTCTACAGTAGATATGACTCATATTCATAAATAGCCTATATTTGACAAAATGCACCTAAGTACACCCATTTAGTGCCATAGAAACCTTGATTTGCCTTTAGACACGAATCATATTTACTCGGTCAGTAACATATTCAGACATAGACAGGATTCTTACAGTTTTGTGTTTGGAGCTGCATGTCTCTAAGCCAGTTATATTACTCAAAAGAAAACTATATAAACACGTGCATGAGAAATTACTTCCTAAAATAAAAGTATTCTGTTGAATTTTGATGTTGGTATAATTCTATTTTGTAATTGGACATTTTTTCTGAAGTATATAGATAGTCCCTTTAGTATTGACAAAGCAATCCATTGTTTGTGTGTTTAACAAGGTGGTTTATATTGTGTGTTACAAAGGAGAAAAAAAACCTTTTGATGTCCAAAAAAAAGCATAGTGTATATACAATATAGAATTGATTTGCCTCAATGGATGTCTTGGTTTTTACTTGAAGTAAATGGCAAATTTCAATTCAATTTTGATCCACTGTTGAGCCTTTTGCCTTAAAAGCTATAACAGAAAATAAAACCTGGCGGCACCCGAGACGTTACATCTCCTGTAGTGTTATGCTACTTGCTTTGATTGCTTTAAAAATTGGCTACTTTTAGGTCCCGCAGACGCGCGCCCCCATCGGGGGTCGAGAAGCACACAGATAAATTGAGGGTAGCACATAGCTCAAGGTTGCCATGGTACCAAGATTGTTCTGAGAGGTTGGGATTTTGCCATATTTTCCACTGTGAATGAATGAATGAATTCAGAATTCACTTGTAAACACAATCAATCTATGGCTTCTCTGTTATCCAGAGCCAAGTGACACTGGGAATTGACATTGTGTACCTCAAAAAAAAAAAACAAAGACAGGAAGGATGCTTGTACAGCTATGCTAACAAAGAGTAAAAAAAAAAAAAACCTTGTATATCCATCTTGTGGGTTGTGTAATTCAGCTTAAACCAGCCTAAACCAGATGATCTTCGCGGAAGTGTTTGATCAGCGTTTTCAGATGTCTCATGTTTCCTACCTTGCGAAGGCGCAGCTTAGCTGCACCTTGTACTTTTTATTGGACCTGCAGTTTTACCTCATCGGTGATCTTTTGTGTGATGATGCTGACATCGATTGTGCGGTGGTTTGTTTCTTCTGTTTCTATTTTTCTTTCCCTGATGTCAGTCATGTAGATTATTCGCAAGTAATAGTACTTTGTGTGTTGGCGATGTTACAACAGAAGTATGTCATATCTAAACATGCACTAGCCCTTTTTTTCTAACTGATAACTGAATCGCGTATTAACCCTGTTTCAACACGTCTCCCTTCATTACAATTAACAGATGAGTCTGTTAATTGGTGCAAGTCAGAGTAAAAAGGTCCCGTTTGATATCAGCTGGGATGTCAAGGTAGCTATAAAACTTTACCTCTGTAAGTCAAAACAATATAACTTCATTGTATGACCACCTTCCCAGCCTAAAAAGCTGGTTATTCATTCCCTCTACCCCACCAATAGGACCTGTGTAATACCAAGCACAGAGGTGGCACGGTGCCTTTTATTTGTTACTACCGAAAGGTACGGTCTTCCATTTGTATTTCCCAGAAGCCTTACAATGGGGGAGAAGAAAAGAACAATGAACATGCAGAACTGAACTCCCTCTGAGCATTATCATTTAAAGGGCATATATCATCATTTTAACAACTTTTCTTTTCCGATTGGTGTCCAGACTATTCGCTTGCGATAATGAGCAATTTACATTGCCGAACTTAATGAACATTTTTAAAAATGAAATTCAAATGTAAATTTTTGACGTTGCACCTCGAATGTCGAATCTCTGGCATTGATGTGTAAAAAAAAAAAAAAAAGTGATTCTCAAGACTTCAGCTGCAATTAGAGTTCTTACAGCAGCAATTTATCCAGTGAGGCTTGGAGACTTAACAAACCAATACCCTGTGGAGTGATTAAAACCGCTTTTTGGCATATCCTGTTTGCCTATACTTCAGCACAATGGTGAAGGACATTAAATGACAGTAAACAAACACTAAAATTCTGGTATTAAGATAGACAATTTCTACTTCAGCTCTGATGGCCATTTTTACTCTGGTTGTGTAAGTCTCAATTTAAAAAAAAAATTTTTTACACACACAATGAGTCGGTGTTTTGTTTTATTGTGAGGGTTTATCTACACCACAGTAATGGAACTGTAAAAAGATTATTCCAAGGACAAGATCTGTCACGCCACTCAAACTCTAGAAGTCGATTATATTTTCCCCACAGTATGTTTGGCCCTTAAAAATCACTACAAAAAAATCATACTCGTGTGTTAGATGGAAGGGGATTCTAAATACCAACATCCAATCGGATAGGCACCAGTCGTTCTGCGACCCAGCAAGGATAAAGGGAATGACAATGGGTGGTTATCTAGTCAGGCTTCTGCGGCATACAAACTCTTTCTTATCCTTTCAGCTCAGAGACACGGAGGGGGGGAAAAAACAAGTTGTAGCTGAAGCAAGTTCTCTTGGCTAAATATGAAGGAGCATTAAGACTGTGGCTGCAAATATTTTGCTGTCAAAAACTTTTTATGATAACTTTTCTGCTTTGATAAACAATGGAAATTGTTAAAATGTGTCTCAAATTTATCATTTCAAGAACTTATGTTTTATGGCTTTAAATTATGATATTTGCCCTTTAAATTCTATTTTGATTCTAATTAAAAGTAAAAGCCTAAATAACTGCCTCTAGATTAGTTTGGGTTTCTCCACACATTTCCTGTGACCATCAGAGTTGCAGAAGAAATTGCACATTACCGATGCAATTTTATGTTTTGGCACATCATACGGTGAACGAATGATCAGTAGATTGAAAGCACAAATCCAAAGATGGAGCTCGGAGGGCTCTCCGAACCATAAGAAGCAAAGTAGACCAAATTTAGGCCAAGATGTGAGGGAGGAAAAAAAAAACATTTCTGTGTTGAATGCAGAAATCGCGATGCTCGATTATTAGAAACACAGTAACTGTAGAGAGACCGCTGTCTGAAATTCCAGAACTGCTTCTGATTATTCCTCTCAACCTTCTGGGTTATTCATCGATGATTAGTAACTTCACAGTGCAAACCAAGTTGTCATCGAACATTTAGGGTGAACTGTTTGTTGTGACTGTGTTGCAAATTGATTGTGGAGATAGTATTGTGTTATTTAGGGTAGACTGAACTAGAACTAGGACTGCAGTTGTAGCCGTGTGGAGTGTTTAATAACAGTGTGATCATATTCTAGAAGTGACGTAACATTTGTTGTCTTACTACGACATTAAGGCATGAAAATCTTCTGTCAAGCTGACTTCGTTTGAAATAGATATAAGTGCAATAACCTTTTGTTTATCTTCGCTTCTTCGGTTCAGAAAAAAAAAAAACTTCTGATCCCTTCTCCTTTCTTTTTGTAAAAAACACCAAAAGTCACTGATCTGTAGCAAATGATGGATTTCAGTGGTCCTCTTGTTTGTTATTCAGTGGTGGCATTTAAAAGTGAGGCGTGTGAGATTCTGTTCTTAAAACTGTGATTAACATGAAAGTTTAAAAGCTGCCTGCTGGATCACAGGACCGTGCACAAGTTGAAAAAGTTTGAATAGTTTCTTGGACTTTGACAGTATGGTGATTTGGACTAGACACGTTCCTTTGCATGTGTACGTGTGTTTATATGCATCCTCTATTCCTCCTTCACTAGTTTTCTTAAGAATATTTAGACCTCCTGTCAGAGATATGAGGGGGGGGAAAGGAAAGCTAAAATGCCTTTATTGTTTTCAATATTAAGCATTAAGGTTTTGTTTTTTTTCATGCCCCTCCCTTTTAAGCGTGTAGCCTAAAGCTTGTACAGTTAAACCCACAAGATTTCTACCTGCTGCATAGTCTGTGTGTTTTCAGAGTTTGTTACTCGGAGGTCCTGTGATTGTGATTTTTAGCTAAACATTCCCCTTGAAAGTGCCGTTTGTTTTCACCAGCAGAAGATGCGTTACTGGGGAGGGGGATGCGTTTACACAAAGGAAATCAATGGTTGAAACACTTAGCAATGTTTACTGTTGAACCTGTTGAAATGAATTAAACCAAGTATTCTGTGCAGGTGAAATAAGACGGCAATCCTCTGAAGGAGCACCTTGTTGACTTGCTCCTTCTGCGAGTCCATCATAGAAGCAGTCTCTTATTGATCTCAATCCACAGCCATATCAGATTTTGCCCATTAGGAGCCCCCATGAATGTTTTTAGCTGTAGGATGTATATTGCTATTATGTTTTGTAATATTTAAGTTATAGTATTCAGTCCCTTTATATGTTTTTTTGTTTTTTTTTGTTTTTTGGGTTTAGTCTGCTTCACTGATGATTTTACCACCTTATTGCAACTCATGAGCTTTTAACAATACTCTAACAACTGGACTTTAAGCAGGTGTCGATCTGCTGCAGAGGCAGCCTTCAAGGTATTGAAGATTTTAAAAAAAAACTAAATAATTGAAAAGTAAGCTGCCTGTTTTAATTTTAGTGGCTTATCTGGGGAATAAAAAAGGAGCCCTTATACGTGGAAGGACTCTGAATCAGGGCATGTGATGAATTACAATCAAATTATTACCACGATGCACCTTCACAAGCATAGGAGGAGGGAAAAAGTTGGCTTGTCCACTTGACATTCCAAATTTGAATATTTTTTTTCTTTCACAGTCCTGTCTTTTTGTTTTCTTTTGTTTTTTGCTTTGCTGGTGAATGAAGTGGGCACGTGTGTCAACGACAGGGTTCCCTATTTAGCATAACGCTGATTACCTCATTTACAAGTCTGCAAATATACTATTCTACTGTGTGTAAAGGAGTTGATGCCATCACCAGCAGCGCGGTCTCCAGACCTGTGATGACAACAGGACCAATGAATTTTCTCTGCTCACATTAGCCAGTTTTAGATTGACAACCTTTCTAGAAACATACGGTTGGAAACATGATTTAATTTTTTTTTTAATTTTAGAAACAGGCCAAAGGGCCTTCTAAGGATTAATTCAGTTAAAATGACTACAGCTACTAATCCAGTCAAAATCAGGAGCAATCATGAAGGTGTTTTGATGCATCTCAGTAAATTAGAAAATCTTTCAGTAATATCTTTCAAAAGGTGAAACTCAGAAAGATCCATTACACCAAGAGTGAAATATTTAAAGCTTTCATTTCTTCTAACTTTACATAAGACCAATAAAAGAAGATTCATATATATTTGTTAGTCCACTAATTTCACTGTACAATATATCCTCTCAATACAGGGTGCCTTTTGATTGAATTGCTGCGGGTATTAGTAGTGTGAGGAGGTGCCAAGCTCCATTTTTAAAAAAAAAATGAAATCAACATCTTTATAAAGAATCATTAAGTGCTCTAAAATTTTCTGGCAGATGGCTGGGCGGACTTAAAAAAAATACACCGGACCAACACCAGTAGATGGCATGGTTCCCTGAATCATAACCAACTGTGGAAACTTTACACTTGATACTCTTCCTTCAGACTCTGGGTCTTTGATTTCCAAATTAAATGCAAAGTTAAACCACTGAGCAACAGTCTTTTTTCTCATTAGGCTGGGTAAGATGCTTCTGACACTATCTTTACCTCAGGAGTGGATTAAACCAGAGAATGCTATAGTCTATGTCCTGGATACATCTGGATGGTATAGCCCTTGTTGATCTGACCCCACCTTGTGAATCTACCCCCAAACTTCTAAATAGAATTTGCTTAACAATCTTTTCGAGACTTTCTTCCTTCCACTCAACCTTCCATGAATCTGCTTGTATACAGTACGAACAGTCATTAGCTGTAACGGATGATCAAAAATAACAGAAATAAGTTCTTGAATTTGTGTCTGTGTAGCTTATATGATATCGGCATCATTTGAGTTTCACTTTTTGAACTGAGTTATTGAAATAAGCTCACATTTTAATAATATAAGAACTTCCTGAGACACACCTGTGTAGTAAGATTAATGGACAAATTAAATTATGAAGTTAGTGAAAATCTAACCGCTTGAACATTGACTGGGATGGCAGCTGTTGGTGCTAACTATCATGGTTCAGGAAGCCTGGTGTATCACAAATATTTAAGTAGACGTTCTAGGATTGCTCGCGGTCTTGTTTTTGTTTCTTTGTAGCATTACTCCTACCTCCTTGTTTTGCAGCGTTGAGTATTGTTAGTCTCTCCACCTGTTCTGGCTTTTAATAGGTCAGTTCACAGTACGGGAATACAGATTTATCATGAGCAATTGTATACTTATACATAAAGTGTGCTTGGATGTGCTGTACATGTCTACTTGACGTTTAAAAAAAAAAAATTATTTATGAGAAGCATTTATACGACAAAATACCACTGGAATGTGAAGCCAGACAAAGTTGTGATGCAGATTATGATAGTCTCTCCCCTTTAACATTCAGTGGTGAATGGTCAGAGGAACCATCGCTAATAAGGAAAATAATTACGTTTTTCTTTTTAGTTCCTTGTTTTCCTTTACCTGTGTATGCTTTTCTGTCTAGCCCTGTAGTGTGAGATAATTCAACGTTTACAGCTTCATTTAGGCTCATGCAGTTGTACTGATATCACAGGTTGTCACGATGAAGATGGATAGGTGGATTTGTGATTCAGTGGGGGGGTGAGTGAGTGTCTCCCACAAGCTGTATGCCTTTGAATCCCTCTGTCCACTCCCAACCAAATTCTGGCTACGTAGGCATCTCTCTCCACACTGCCCTCACATTTTACATCAGGTTTGACTTACAAGGGGTACAGGACAAGGTGAAAGGTTTGAGGTTTTCCGACCAGTTACAACCCCACACCCCCCAACCATTACCAACACATGCCAACACAAGAACAGGACCAGACCCACTCCCTGTCACCCACAAACCCACCATCTCACCTAAAACCTCAAGCCATTCATGTTTCTGTTTTGTTTCTTCAACAATGCAATCCTGAAAGCACTTTGCCTTGTTATTCCTTTGTGTGAACATGTGAATGATAATTTGTTACAGAAATGTTAAATATGTAAAAGATCATTCACTGTTTTGGAAAAACCTGCATCTGTCTTTCTGACGTTAAAAGAAAAAAAAAAACAGTTTAGTGACATTAAACCTGAATCTATTTTATAAAATGTTTGCTGCAGCCAATTGGTCTTGTCATTCAGTATTGTGGCTTAGGGTTGTTTGTGTTCAATAAAGTGCTATTGCTAAATATTTCATGTCTTGTGCTTTTTCATTTATTTATTTGGTGGCGTACTTGGTGGCATCGTTATCTTGCAGGAAGAAGGTCCTGGGTTCGAGTCTTGCCCTGGGGTCTTTGGAGGACTTTCGCCTGAACTTTGACTAGGTCACGTGTTTCACTGCACCTGGTTTGCTTTTAATCATTGTCCTGCTACTTAACCCAAGTGCGCTGAAAATTCAGGTCACAAACTGATAGTCTGGCATTCCTCCTGCAGGATTTATGGTTTCATCAATAAGGTCCTGAAGCAACAAAGTAGTCCTAGACCGTCACACTTCTGCCGCTATGTTGGAATAGTGGTGAGATGTTACTTCTCTGAAAGCATTTTATTCTGAAGTTGAGCTTTTCATGTTTAGTTTCTGGAAAAATGCCTCTTGAAATCAGATTTCCAACTTAGAAAGTCAGGAGTTCCTCAATAATATTGGTTTCAGAACATAATGTGGTTGCCATTCATATAAAATATAGTAAACGTGGTTTGTAGTTCACAGTTTGTAACATTTACCCCCAAACCCAACATAACTGTAGATGTTGCAAGTTGGATTTGTTTTAATTCTTTTTGCAACATAAGTTTTCTTCCATCCATTGTCTTCTGCTTACTCTGGGGTCGGGTTTGTTATCCGTGATCTTTCTCCTGTAAAAAGTACAAATTAGTTTATTTCTTAAATATTTAGACTTTTTAGCACAAATGAATTCACAATGGTAAATCAGAGACACATTCTATACAACATCCAATTGCAACAATGTTTTTTAATAATTTGAATTCAGAGAAATGTGTTCTTACTGGCCTATTCTGTTAGCATATCAAAATCATTAGATCCCATTGGTTTTCTAACTTGCGACATGGAGCATGGTCAAATTAGGTGTCTTTCCTATTTCAAGCCCCATCTACTTTAAGCTATATTGGATGCAGCATATAATTCAGACAACTTGGATCAAAATTATAACCATGCTGACTGAAATCTATGTGCATAAAATATAGTTTTAGGTAAACACCATTATCTACTGCAAATACCAGCCCTGTGTTGTTTGTAACATAAACAAGTAAAGTGAATAAATGAAACACAGAAATACAGAAGATCATACAGCACCTTCTTTATTGCATTCTAAAGCAACCATTAAGTAAAGGATCCGATATAAAATCAATTTTTAACTGTACTGGCGTAACACTGCCTTGTTCTGGCTCTTGTTTTCAGTGTTTCCTGTTGAACTAGTTCCTCATTCTCTACATGGAGAACTTTTTTTTCTCTCCATGCTGGCTGCAGATCTTTCCTTCCTGTTTTCCTTCTGTCACAGAACCCAGCAAGAGTGCGAGAGAAAAATCAGCTCATCTTCGTAAAGATGTTGCGCCTTCTGTTCATTTTGTCCCAAATAATTTCAGATGTTGTTCTACATTTTTATTATTGTCTTGAGTAATTCTTCTCCAGCCTTTTTAATGGTACTCTGAGTTTTTTTTCAGCCTATTTCTATTAAATTAAAATGTTGATGAAGGTACAAAAACCCTGACCTGTAGTAACATTATTCAAGAGTGAAATTAGTTAGTAACCCAACCACTATCAAAATTTCTTGTCTACACAAAATAGACAACCAAACAACGAATACATAATTAAAAATGAACAACATCGACATCTGTCATATATATTGATCGCGTTCATTCTCAAAAAGATAATCTTCCATATCTCCAAAGATGCCACATTTATAAGACATAAAATTGAACTGGGTAAATTCCCGATATTTCAAATCAAACTACCACATAATTTGTTGGGTAAATCTGCTTCTAGTTTACCATCATTTAAATTTTAAACCTTTCTAATTATTAATGTGATGTGAATTAGGATTTTACCAGAAACAAGGTACCTGATGTACGTCATCACGCTTCCGTCTGTCTGCGTAAACTCCAAAGTGTATGATGTAGCAGCAGGACGTGGCTAGCAAGGAGCTAGTGGTGGCACGACGTCCGAAATACTCACAAACCCTGACAAGAGATAGATTTACTTGATGTCGGAGTAAGTATACCAGGCATATTTTGGGTTACCTTTAATATCTTTGGCTTTAAGCGGCTGTTTTTCTCTGTACATTTTCCAAACTTAGCTCAGGTTGCTTAGCTCGAAAGCTAATATCGTATTTGCTAACAAGGCTAGCTAGTTAGCAAACGTTCAGAGTCACATCACCACAGCCAAGCTTTTCTGTTGCATCACCTCAAGCAGTTTGGAAGTTGTTGTTTTTTTTTTTTAAACCTCAAAGCCACCAGTTTAAGGTGGTATAAACCCCTGTGGTATAGGATTTAGTGTCGGAATGCAAATAACTGGCCACGTAGGTAACACTAGCCTCGACGCTTAGCTGAACTTGTACAAGGCACGCTGAGGAAGAAGGTGGGAAAATATCAGCAAATGGCATCCTGTCGGATTGTGGTGCCGCTTTTAAAACTGGGTCAGTCAGCAGTAAACTAGGGCAGAACAGAACAAGATGTTGGGGTGGGGTGTCTTTGAGGATATGCACATTTGGAGGTTAACGTTAGACGACCACGTACCTCTGGTTCAAGGGTGTCGTGTGAATATGACAATGTTTCCATTGCAGGGCTTTTCTTTTGGGGTTTTGCAGATTTCTAGCTCGTACTATTCAGTAGGTTACTTTTAAAAGTTGTTTCGTGTTACAGATTTTAAAATGTATCCAGTTAGACTGCATAAACACTGAACATGATTTCGTTTTGCGTTTTTGTCATGCATCCACGTTCAAATATTTTTGATTTCAGACAAGGATAACCAGAGTAAATTTTAAAACAGTTTTCAATTCAAGCTTTTATTTATAAAGTGATGAAAGCTATCCAAACCCACTTGGTAAGATGTAAAACATTTAACTGCCCTTTTAGGTCAGTCCTGATTTTTTTTTTTTGTGTGTGTGTGTCCATTTGAAAAAGATAAGTCAAATTTCACCGGCCACACCCTGACTTGCTCATTGCCAGACCCATAGAATCAGTAAATCTCTTAAATAGAACCAGTTTGACAACATAAGGTATATGAAAGATTTAAAAAAGAAAGTCATGTGCATGGACAACAGTTGTTATCTTACTGTTAAAGTTATTTTAGGCTTTTGCTCTTGGAAAATGGTTACAAGCCGGTTTCTAAGGCATCTTCAGTGAACCAAAGCGAAAGAAAGCCATTATCCACATATAGACAAAACGTAAAACACTTGTAAACCTACTACCCAGGAGTGGCTGGCCTACCTAAATTACACCAACTAGAGCTTTAAAGAAGATCCCAAAATGGCTTCCAGAGCGCTACAGCCCTCAGTTAAATTTCATGATTCAATGCTGAATTCGAAACCAGGCATAAAAAATACCATCTGTGGGAGACTTTCAAGGTAAAAACCGGTGCGGATCAGCAATATAAAGGCCTGTCTTAACATTTGCTGACAAAAAATATTGTAATGGTTCCCAAGATTTTTGGGAAGACCTTTCTGAAAGAACAGATCACATTACATGAACCCTGTATTCTCCTAGAAAATTATAGAGGAGAATGTCTGGCACACCTGTGCTATAAAGAAGGGCAATGATCTGAAACACACCAGCAACTCCACATCTGAATTCTACTAAAAAACAACAAAGTGAAAGTTTTGGAGTTGCATAATCCAAGTCTGGGCTTAAATTTGACTGAGCTGCTTTGATGTCCCTTTTTATATAGACAGTTTATGCTTGGAAACCCTTTTATTGTGTCTAAATTAAAACAACCCAACTGTGATGAGTGGACAGTAGTTCCTCCAAGGCGATGTAAGTCACGTTGCCAGTGAATAACAACTTTTTTTGGTTTCAGCCAGTGGTGCCAAAACTAATTTAGATTTATTACACTTTGATCAAAATAAGGCCAGGCTAGTTTGGTAGCGGCCTTTCCTGAAATAAAGAAAATTGTTATTCAAAATCTGTCTACAAGTCGCTGTAGTGCCTACCTTTTTGTGTTTACTCAGGTTATCTTTGTCTGATATTATAAAAAAAAAATTCTGATTATACACATGTATGACACAGAAGCGAAACCTAAAAGAAAGAAACCCCTTTTTTTTGTGTTTGTAGGCACCGTATGTTTCATTGTCAGGAGATGGATCGTGTTTGCCAGATGTGAGACAACGGCAAAAGAAGCAAGAGAGCTGAATGGAAACATTTGAGGCCTTTTGCGTGTGAGGTAGGTCCAAGCAGGGTTGTTCTAATTCATCCTTAAATGGAACTAGCTCTAAATTCAGTTCAGCCAGGTTAAAAGGAATCAATCCGTGTTCACAGTTCATCACCTAAACATTTAGAATGCAGGTTCATTGCTCCAATTTGAACTAGTTCCCATTCTTTTATGATATTAGTAAACCCGTGTTTCATTGTGGCTGAATTTCTAAAACAGCTGCTGTCACTCACATGTTTTAATGCTTTTCTTGCCAGAAACCGAAACGAGTCAAATTTTTGACTGGAAATGGGTGAGTTTAGGCTACATTTGTAATTAGTGGTCTGTTTGAACCCTTGAGTCAATCCATCAGGTTAGAATAGATCAAATAGAATTTCCGGCACATTTTAAACGATTCTACAGCCAAATAAATCCAGGTGGCCTATATGAAATTTTGATCATAAGAGGGTTAAACACCACTATGTTCCTCTTGAAATCCTGAGTCAATCTAACCACATTAGCTGTTGGTCATAAAATCTTTGATTTATTTTGGCTACTCACCTGTATGACAATCTAAAAGAAGAGCTTCTCGGGGACAGTGCTCAGTTTAATGTGTTCGTTGAAGGTGGCTGCTTGAGCCCGTTGGTTAATATTCTCAGTGATAAAGTAAAGCCGAAGGTGGAATTGTCTCGGTTAAAAAGAGGGGAGACGTAAAGGCTTACATTAGCAATGGGGGTTCATACAAACAAGGCAAAAGCTGCACGCATGTGCACCGCAACTAAACGGCGTCTCTGATTCTTACTCGCACAGGCGCTCATCAGTCAGGAAAAATAATGCAGTTCTTTCTAAATGTTACTAAAAATAGACTGCTTAAATCTGTGGTTTAACCACAAGCAGAGTCAGAGTTTTCTTTTACCTTTGTAACATAAAAATCATTGAAATGCACTTACAATTCACAGGATACGAGGTACAAGTTACTACAGCTCTGTAATGGTACTGTTAGTTTTTTTTAAAATAGAGCTTTTTTTTGTAAAAGAAAAAACAACCTAAATGGGTTAATATATATATATTTTTTTATCTAAGGCTTTGCTGTATAGAAATTTGTGATGGTGCTGATTCGTTTTTTTTAGCCCATCCATTTATTCACAGTTTTGGTCTCTTTCCTCTGTACTTTTGTTGGGACAAAAAGGAGCAACGTGTTACAGGTGTGCTCATACATGTCAGCTTCTTTTCTTACAAGCCTTTTGGCTTCTTTGTACTCTCTTTTACAGATGATGATTTAAAGTAATAAAATGCACTGTTTGGAAATAGGGTTATGTGCTTCCAAAACTATATTATTAACCAGCAGGATATTGCTAATAATCATTTTGGTTTGATCGGGTTTAAGGTTGCTCATTGCTGGTAAAAAAATGCAATTGCATCATTGAATATTGCAACGAGGACATCGGAATAAAAGACGTTTACCATAATCGTCTTCTTATAATTCATCTTTAAGTGCCCATTGCTCTCCTTTGCCTTTTTCAGCTCTGTCCCTGAAGCCTTTATAAACTCCATCCAAATGGCTAAATGCATCATTGGTTACTAGACAATAAATCCTTGGTACATTAAATATTAAATTAATTAAATATTGCATTTAACAATTCATTTGTAGCTTTGCTCATATTGGTGCTATGATGACTATCGTGATTCAGTGTACTGTGGAGCTAATCACTTGTGATAATCTCTCATTTGGCCCAAATAGGCGTAAGAACTCCAGTGGAACTGGGGCGAGATCTAAAATCTGTGTTGAAAATAAAATAAGATTAAAATTAATGCTTTTGTAACTCGCTGATAAATGTTGGGTTTTGCTGTTTCACATGACATCACAACATTACACAAAGACTTACTCATTAACTACCTGAGTCCATAATGAGGCATTTCAATGATAACAGTAATCTGGGTGGAGACAGAGAGGAACATGATTCCACAGATTTAAGAGGGATAAAACATACTGATGTCCACTGAGTTGTTGTACAATTCAACCTCATTATTTCTACCCATTGTATGAGAATATTTTCTGGTGCTGTAAATTTACCTTTCATTTTTAATGTTTGCTTGGTTGTTGTTTGTTCAGGAGGTTGTGGGTAGTGTACCATGGGGTACGACGTCACGAGGTTCCAGGGTGAGGTGGATGAAGACCTCCTGTGTCCCATATGTAGTGGAGTGCTAGAGGAACCAGTGCAGGTAAGTCTTTGTTTCAAAGATCAACCATTTTTAAATGTTTATTCACAGTTGGGGACAAAGCTTTTCCTTATTTAGATGAGTTAGTATAACCAAGATAATTTCAGTTTGCTTTTTTTACAGCTTCAAATACAGACTTTTATCCAAATTGAGATTAATATGACTTAACAACTTGTAAACGTCCAGATGATGATGTCATTGATTTTATCTTCTGTTAATTTACTATGTTTGAGGTGAATAGCATACATGTGGGTGTATTTTATTGGGCCGCACCTCAAACGTACTGCTTATTTGTGGCATCATGAAAAAAATCAAAAGAATTCAGGCAAGATATCAGGAAGGAAATTGTGCATCCTTTACTTGTAAGGATCATCCTTTGGCCACAATTTCCAGATGCTTAATGGTGCCTCGTTCATCTGTTCAAACAATTATACACAAATATAAACAATTTACAACCTGAGACATGTTTTGTGTGCAACAGATTAACGTGTTATCTGCAAAATGTGTGCATTAACCTCAGAACGAAAACAAAAGACTTTTAAAAAATGTTTGCCAAAGCTGGTAGTAGAGCATCCCCATCCGAAATGCAACAAGATCTGTACCAACATGGGCTAAAAGGTCGCTCAAAGGGGAAGAGGCCATTTCTCCAAAGGGCAATCTAAAAATCTAGATTTCAGTTTGCAAATGGACTCAGTGTGACGTCTTTAATTTCTGTTTTACCGCAGAAGGTACTGGTGCATTGTAGAAAATAGATAGCATCATGATGAACAAACATGTGGAAATATTGAGGCAGCATCTCAAAAGCTCAACCAGGAAGTTGAAGCTTGGGTTTAAAAATTGGTCTTCCAAATGAACAATGGCCTTAAAACATATCATAAAATAAGTCGCAAAGTTTAGCTCAAATTTAAGGACTATCAACCAACAAACTTATCCCAGTTACACCAGTTCAGTCATGAGGAATGGACTAAATGTCTGGAAAATGGTTATGAGCAGTCTTTGGAGAGATACCCAAAACATTTGACTCAAGTCATACAGCTTAAAAGTAAAAAAATACTGAGGTTATGTGTGTAAACTTCAGCAGAAAGTAACAAAGACATTTTCAAATGTTATCACTTTTATGGTATTTAGCAATTAGGAAAAATGTCTCTAATCCCAATTTAAGATTTAAAAAAAGAAGAGAATATTTGGATCCATTAATGACAAAAGTCATTTTTAAAGTAAAAGTATGACTGGGAGTTTGTGGCCGTTTTTGATTCCAGTGGATCAACTAGATCTAGTAATAAAACTGGATGTGATAAAGTATGAAACAGGTTGGAGTGTTTAGAATGCTGTGCCAGTTTTTTGAACAGTTAAATTCAGTTTTAATTAATCACAATATAATGTCTTACTCATTGTATCGCAATATATCGCTTCTTCTGCCCGGTATCACAATACATATCGTATTACCAGATTTTTACCAATACACATCCTTAGATTTAACTGTATTTCTTAATCCCTCAATTCTAAAAACTGTCTAAAACTCTTTTGCTTTAATAAGAGCTAAATAAATAAAGTTTCTAGTTCATATACACATATTTTTTTGCTTTGTATATGTTCCATTTAGGCTCCACACTGTGAACATGCCTTCTGCAATGCCTGCATAACCCAGTGGTTCGCCCAGCAACAGATTTGTCCCGTCGACCGCACAGTAGTGACGCTAGCTCACCTCCGGCCTGTGCCCCGAATCATGCGCAACATGCTGTCAAAACTTCAGATCAACTGTGACAACGCGAGCTTTGGCTGCACAGCTACGCTCAGGTTGGACCAGTTGCAGTCACACCTTAAGGACTGTGAGCACAACCCAAAAAGGCCGGTCAACTGCGAAGAGGGATGTGGGTAAGTGGCTTCATTAAGGCAGAAAGTTGATGTCGAGAACTGGTCGTCCTTGTCTTTACAAGTGGAAAATCTACGAAGAAAAAGCCGTATCTGTTTATGAATGCTTGTAGGTATTGAATCCTCTGTTCTGTTACCTGTAGGCTTGAAATGCCCAAAGATGAGCTGTCCAACCATAACTGCATCAAACACTTACGGAGCGTTGTCCAGCAGCAGCAGACCAAGATTTCAGAGCTCGAGAAAAATGTGGCTGAACATAAGCACCAGCTGGGAGAACAGGTGAGAGCCTTTAACCAAAACATTAACACAAAGACCAGAGAGCTTTTGACCCAAATTACATTTGTAGAATACGGCTAACATGTTTGAGAAATCCATTGGAATTGTTTGTTTGTTTTTGTTGTTTTAATTGGAGTTGCAGTTCCTTGCAAAATAAATACTGTAATTTTTGGACTATTGAGCGCACCTGAATATAAGCCGCACCAGCTAAATTTGAAAATAAAATAAATTTAGTACATATATAGGCTACACTTGAATACAAACCGCACATTTTCATGTTGTAAAATTAGATATTTTCACAGAAAGACAGTACATGGAAGACTTTTTTATTTAGTTTTAATTTAAGACCTGCTTTATCTTTTCCTTTTTTCAAACTCTGCCTGAAAATCGACAGTGTGCATCAACACAACAAGACAGTAACATGCCTGGTTAGAATATTAAACATACTTTAGTCTACCAGAAAAGTCACTGCTCGCTATCTTCATCTTCCTCTTCATCACTGAAGTCGTCTTTTTCATTGTTTTTTTGTCCTCTGAAAGCTTTTGTCATCTTTGTCAACTCAGTTCTTCCCACTCCCTCCAACGTCTCAGATAGTGAGAGCTCTGTGATTATGCTCTCATCTGAATCTTTTTCTTCTTCTTCTGTGATTGATTGAGTTTCTTGTACCGAAAGTTGAAAAAGTCTGCATCAAGTGGTCAAGAGTGTGAATTGTGATCAGTCAAAATGACAAATGGCCTTCAGTTTTTTCTGTCGACGTTCTTAAAAAAAGAGGAGAAAAAAAAGATCAAAGGCAGAAAGAATTCGCTAAACCCTGTTGACTCCATTTTCCCCATCAACTCTGAACAGCTTCCATATTCCTGAGGTAATCCGTCCCCACAGCATGATGGTACCAGCACCATATTACATTGTGGAGATGGTGTGTTCAGGGCCTTGTGCAATAAACATTTTGGATGTACACCATGCAAATTATGTCTAGACCAAAGCACCTTCTTCTGAATATCTTTCAGCAACTTAGATGCAAGCTTCAGCAATACTTCGTTAATCACGTTTTTAAGAATGTTTGATCGGGACAAAATTAGTGCTGCCTTGATTCGACTCGACCAAAATTATCTAGGACAAATGTAGTAATCGTATATTTTTTTTAAAGCTTTGTGTTTCTCTTAAAGCTGTCGCTGTACCTTTCTCTGCTCTGTCTGTCCTTCTGCCCCTGATGCACATGCGCAGTAGTGGCAATCGGGGTCAGCCATTGCATCACCGGAAAAGCCCAAACAGCAGTATCATGGCGTGCCGACAACGGAGCTCTAATGTTCTGGAGCTTTTTCTAAAATTTAAAGAGAAGCATGTGTAATGCAAAATTCACAAGGTAGAACGTGCTTTCCACGGCAGAACAACAGTGATTCTCGAGCATCTTAAAAGCGCTGCTGATGCTGTTTACAAGACATCAAAGCGTAGGTCTCGTGACAAATGTGCAACGCACACATAGCTGCCCTATTTGTTTCAGTGTATGACAGCTGGCCAAGATCCAGCTGGTCACATGGAGACAAAAACTATGAAAAGGCTGAGCAAAGTGGGAGTTTTATCTATTAAATGAAAAACTAAAGACTGCAGTTTGCCCTTTTTGGAGGTCTTTGTGAGACTGCTGCTTATTGTTTTTATTATTACATTCAAAACAAAATACTTATTTTTCTTAGAATGTTATTTTTCAATTTGCTTTTTAGATGGCTGCGGGCAGGGAGGATCTTCTGTTGCAGTCTGTTTTACAGTGGTTTTGATTAAGCTTCTGACTAAAGATGCTGTTGTATTACTTGTATTGATAGCTGTAACATTAACAGTAGTGATGTGCACACATCATGTGTCTGCTGTAACACCGTTTTATTTTATAATTAGTTCATAAATGTTGAGTGAGCTATCAACTAATTGTTAGTATTTTAGATAGCACATGACACTTGAGGATGTTTTTAAAAGACAATGCCGCCATCAGCAAGCCTTTTGGTCATTCATAAGTGCTCAGCCTGTGGCGGCAATGTGGCGCAATCAGGTGTTTTCAACAAAAGGTTATGCAATGGCGGGAAAAAGGAGTGTGTGGGGGTGGCGTCCGGGCTGTTGACGTGCAGGGTTGCGTATAAACCGTGACACGCTCCTCAAGTCTTTTTGCGAGCCTCTCCAACAGATGGCTGTCCTCCACAGTCCCGCGTGAACTGTCTGGCCAGAAGCTCCTGGACCTCTGCATCATTCCAGTTCGCCATTTCTGCTGGTACAGTTAACAAATGCTAAATGAACTCCCCATATTTACTTGCATTTTAAATACTGTTCCCTGCCGGGGCTCAGCACGCATTCCACACATCACCATAACGCCACCCTCTGTTGGTGTGAGGCCTTGATCTTCATTCATAAGTCCAGCGTTGCGGCAATATTGCGGTAATATTACTATCAAGCATTCCGGCACGAATGCCGCATTATTCGCGCATTCAGAAGACATACCGTGCCGGGAATATTACCCTAATATGCCGCCACGGTGTGTCTTTTGAAGACGCCTTTAGAGATAACACTTCAAGCTAGAAGTAAATGATGGTTGTATTAGAGCAGCGGCGTGCTGCTGCGAAAAGATGCAATTTGCATGTGATCCGATTAGTCGACTAATCGGCAAAAATAGTCGGGAATTCGCGTAGATTAATAGATTTAATAGATTTTTTTTACTGTAAAAACATTAAAACTAATATTTTATCTTTAGATGCAGAAAAGGCATTTGATAGAGTTAACTGGAAATTCTTATTTGTAACCTTACATAAATTTGGCTTTGGAAATTCTTTTATAAACTGGTTGAAAATATTATACAGTTCACAAACAGCATGTATCAGGACAAATAACCAAACATCATCTAGGTTTTATCTTCAGAGAGGTACCAGGCAGGGATGTCCTCTCTCTCCCTCCCTGTTCGCTATTTTTATTGAACCACTAGCTGCAGCAATCAGGCAAACTCACAATATTAAAGGCATAAAATGCACTAACATAGAACATAAAATCAGTCTTTATGCAGATGATGTATTACTTTTTCTCCAGCATTCACAAACCTCTTTCTCTCAGGTAATCGGGTTGATAAACTCTTACTCAAATGTTTCAGATTATTCTATAAATTGGTTAAAATCTACAGTTCTTCCAATCAATTGTTCTGTCCAGAATCCAATTAAAACACAACTGCAGTCAGGGAATATTACCTATTTAGGTATCAATGTCTCACCAAGACTGGCAGATTTAATTACGCTAAACTACATCCCACTTTTAAAAAAAGTGGAAGATGATCTTGCTAGATGGAAATCCCTACCCATATCACTTATGGGAAGGGTTGCTTCAATAAAAATGATGGTTTTGCCCAGAATCAACTACTTATTCTCAATGATCCCAAGTAAACCATCACTAGACTGGTTTAGATCTCTGGACTCCTCTATCTCTAAATTTCTTTGGAAAGATAAACCCCCACGTATCAGCTTAAAAACACTGCAGAAGACCAAAGAAAAAGGAGGTCTAGATTTACCAAACTTCCGTCATTATTTCTTAGCCAACAGGCTCCAATACATCTCAAGATGGTTAAAACATAGCTACCTAGACGAGTCCTGGATAGACGTAGAACAGACACTATGGAATAAGATAAAACTTTCAGACCTACCATTTATTAGCTTAAATATAAAACGACATGAATGCTTTAAAAGCATAAATATCAGCTCCTCTCTGACAGCATGGTGGGAGTTTCTAAAAATGACAGAGTCCACAATAATCCCATGCAGACGCACACCCATCTGGAATAACCCCGACATCTTGCAAAAAAAAAATGTATGATAAGTTTCCCAGTCTGGAGGTGCAATGATATTGAATACCTGGAACAAATATTTGAAGGAACAGACTTTATCCCATTTAATACATTAATTACACAATATGGAATTGATAAAAACAAATTCTTAGAATATCAACAAATTAAATCTATTATTAAAGGTAAATTTAGGCTCAATACAACTGAATTACAAATTCCAGCAAGAGTTTTAGATTTTCTTAATCTCAACCCCCCCAAATTGCTGTCTAAAATATACAAAACTTTATCTACATTAGATGAATCAATAGCCTTCCCTATTTCAAAATGGGAGGTGGATTTAACAGCCAGCTTTGACCAAAACATCTGGTCTCCGATATGTTTAAGAACCTTTAAAATAACAAAAAATCCTCATTTGCAATTAATACAATACAAAATCCTTCATAGAGTACACTATACAGGTCAACGAATGTTTAGGATGGGTTTTACATTGTCTAATACCTGCTTACAATGCACAAGCAATATACCAGATACTTATATTCATGCGCTTTGGTTCTGTCCACCTGTTAAGAAAGTTTGGTGCAAGATATGTGAGGACTTATCAAAGTGTCTGAAATGTAACATCCCACCATCTCCCTCAATTTGCCTGTAAGGAAATTTAAATGGTGTCACCATGGACACAAAATCAGTTCTAATGGTTCACATTGCCTTATGCATCGCTAAGAAAACTATCCTCTTGAACTGGAAAAATAAAAAAGCTCTTAAAAAAGCTCTTGCCTCTGGCTCCATATCTGATCAATCTCTCTGGGCTCCTTTGATCGGCTCCATCACCTAGTGGGGGTGGGGGGCACTTGGTTTTGTCGTTTGGGACACTGTTGCTGATGTGGGGGTTTTGGGGTTGGAGGCGTCTAGGGGGGATGCCAGGGGGTGGGATCACTGGGCGGATGGGGCGCTGGACGTCGTGGCTGGCCTGGGTTTGCGCTTTGGGTGGTAACTCCTGATGGCTGCATTAGGTGCCTTGGGGGGGTTGCACTGGTGGACATGGGTTGCTGGCCTGGTGGCCGTGCTGCGCCTGGGTAGGGTCTGGGGTGGGCCTGGGGATTCGGGGCTCAGGGGCGCCACACCCCCTAGCTGTGGTCCTGGCTGGGGGTCGGCCGGCGTGGGGTCTCTGTTGCCTGTGGGGGTCGGGCATGTGCAGCCGCCTCTCTCTTTTTCTCTGGGCCGATTGTCATCGCCGGTCCCTGTATGGCGTCTCGCCTTGTTTGCTGGTTGGGGTGCCTGGCTGCTGGTCGCGGCGGCTGGGTGGCGTTTCTGGGCCGGATCAGTCCTTTTTCGCACTGGACTTGGCTCCTGGGTCTTGCTCTTTGTGCGGGGCGCTGGGGTTGGGCATTTGGCCGGGTTCGGTCGGACTTGCGGGTGGACTGGCCGGGTGGTGGGCGTGCAGGGCAGGTGGGTGGGGAGCTGGGTTTGGTCTCCTGAACTCAACCTGGGTGTCTAGTGTCTTTTGTGTTTTGAGAGTAGAGCGAATGTCAGGGTGGGTTTAGTTCCCCTTCTGGGATGGGGCTGGGGGGACTGCCTTTGGGTCCGTGGGGCTTTGTGGTGCTGTGGCCGTGGGCCCCGGGTCGAACGTGCCATGGCCTCCCTCCCCTGGTGGATCCCGGTGAACAGCTGTGTCTATTGGGGTCAGTGGGGGAGCTGGCTCCCTGGGAAGACATTTTGTCTCCCAGTCCTTCCCTCCCCATCCCTGGACACCTCTGTCCACCCGCTCCATCACTTTACCACTCATATAGGGTCTTGGGGCATGGGCACATCACTGGGGTGCGAGGAGGGGCTTCCCTCCTTGCTATCCCGTGGTGATCTGGGTCCCAATTTTAATATACAACTTAGACACTCCCACTTATAACATTCTCACACGACACATATGTAGGGACTTTGGGGTGGGCACACTTTTCGGCATCCAGAGGGGGAGCGGTACAATCAGCTTCACCTCTGGTGCCGGTGCCCACTGTTAAACCACATATAGACACACATACAGACATCGGGGTGGGGGTTGGGGGATGTGTGGCTGCCTTCCCCACATCCCACCCCTCTGTTTTAAATGCACATTATAACAACACGCATCAACACCATACTCGAGTGGGAGGATGGAGGCTAGGGGTCTTTTCACACCCCTGTTCGCTACGGGCCATCAGGGGTTGGGGTTCCAGAGGAGGACAGGCGGTCTGGTCGGGGTCCTGGGCTGTCGGGCTGCTTTGCCACTGTGGGGCCCTTGGCGGTCTGCTTGTCTCCGTCCTAGAAGGTAGGGGTGTCTTGGTGAGTCAGTGAGAATGTATGGGTTTAAGAGGGAGGGAACGTATGACTGTGTCTGTATGTCTTTGTCTACCTGTCAGGTTGGATCTTGGTCTGCCCCCTCGCCTGGCGCACCTCAGGCCTTACACTTAATGGGGGGCCTATTTCCCCTCTGTCACTCCCCGCCGGTGACGGGGGCCCCTGCCTGCCGGTGCGCCGGTGGTCAATCCGGTTCGGACCTGGTGCGTGCCTGGCCGGGCCTGGGGGGGCCGGTGTGTCGTTCGGCCGATGCGCTGGGCCGATATCTTCTTTTGGTTGGTTGGGGCACCTCTTTTAGAGGTGCCAGGTTTGGGATTGTTGGGTGGTGCCTGCTCGGTGGCTCGGCGGGATGCGGATCCGGCGTCCCTGCTCGTTTGATCACCTGTTCTGTGCGCACCGTGCGTGGCCGGTTCATTGGCGGGTTGGACCGGCCCTGGCCCACGTTGGATGCCTGGTCTCGGCGCTCTGCGTTGCGCGGGATCAGGACCCGGGAGCTGGTACAACTTGGTGTCCAGATGCTGGCTGAGCCCGGCCTGGGGATGCTGTCCGTCCCCTGCGGCTATCGGTGGGGCGCTGGGATGTTGGCGGTGGGGATTGGCCTAGGGCGGAGGCGTCGCGTGGCGGCCGGCCGCAGCCCCTGCAGTGCCGGAGGCCCCTCGTCGGCCGGTCCCTTGTCGGGTCCCTGCTGGGGGGTGGGCTGCCCCTGGGCCCCGGTTCTCCTGGTCCATTGACCGGCCCGCCCTGGCGCGGCCGGTTGCCGGCAGGGCCCGTGGGCTCGTCACTGCTGCCCCCCGGGCCCCTGCATAGTAGCCGCTGGATGTTCCCCTGGGGTTCTCCTTTGCTCCACTCTTGGGGGATGCGGTCGGGTCCGCCTGGGGCTCTGGGGGTCCTTTGGACGTCTTTGTTCCGATCTCCTTCATGTCTGCATCGATTCCTAGGAGACAGATAGATGGCTGCTCACACCAACTATCGAACACTCTTATGGAGAAACCTTATATGCACCAGCATGCTAACACACACACATAGATGTGGGGTCTCTGGTGTTTAAGGATATATTCTTGGGCTGAGGTTATCATTACTAGAGCTTGATTAATCGGTACCAATTTCTGTGACATTGTTGTTGTATTTTTATATCTATTTTTGTGTGATGTGGTTGTGTAATTCTTAGTTCACAATTTTTGGTTTGTTTTGTCGATGTTCCTTTTTCGTGTTTTGTTTTGTTTTTCCCCCTCTCTCTGCCGTCCTGTGGGAATGGAGGCAGACTTCAATGTTTTCCTGTGTTTTCTTTGTTCCCCTTCCTCTCTTGTATTTTCAACTCACCCTCTCTCTTGACTTTTTGTTTCCTACCTCTGTTCTTCATCTTCCTTCTTTCTTCTCCTTAATTTTCTGTCTCCGTGTCCATAACATCAGGAAATAAAAACCCCAACAATTCATAATAAAGATTTTTCACACATATATCAAGTGGAGTACTATAGCAAAAGCTGTACTGCTCCGCTTGTGAAAGTCAATCTGTTGGGCTTCTACTTGGTATTCAGACACCAATTCTGAGCTCCACACTGCCAAACGGGACACGTTTATAAAAAAATAAAAATAAATAGTCGGGGATTAGTCGATTATCAAAATGATCGTTTGTGGCAGCCCTAGACAAAATGTAACAAACGTGTCAGAAATTGAATCCCATGACATGATTTTTTCCCCCCCCTTTTAGTTCTCTTTTAGGTGATGTCTGTCGAGTTTAGATTTTTCAGTCTGTAATTGAGGTGTTGCTCATTTTTTTTTTTTTTTATATTATTGTTTTTGTCCAGAAACGGGACATTCAGCTGCTAAAAGCATATATGAGAGCAATCCGCAGTGCAAACCCTAACCTCCAAAACCTCGAAGAGAGCATAGAGTACAATGAGATCCTGGAGTAAGTGAAGTTTTTCTCCCAGTTGATCTAAAACCCGGCCTGTTCCTCAGTTTCTCACTAGTTTCTTTCTCATTTGTGTCTTCAGGTGGGTTAACTCCATGCAGCCAGCCAGAGTGACCCGCTGGGGCGGCATGATCTCCACGCCCGACGCCGTGCTCCAGGCCGTCATCAAGCGCTCGCTCATTGACAGCGGCTGTCCCCTCTCGATTGTGAACGACCTGATCGAGAACGCCCACGAGCGGAACTGGCCGCAGGGACTGGCCACTCTCGAGACGCGGCAGATGAACAGGCGCTACTACGAGAACTACGTTGCCAAGCGCATTCCTGGCAAGCAAGCAGTGGTAGTGATGGCCTGCGAGAATCAGCATATGGGGGAGGATATGATCCTGGAGCCTGGCCTGGTTATGATCTTTGCGCACGGCGTGGAGGAGATCTTATAACCCTGCAGCCGGCTGCACCCATCCAGAGACAAGTGGGGATGTTTTGCTGTCACTCAGTGAAGTGGTAGAGGTTTTTTTTTTACTCCTCTTGAAAGTGAAACCTACAGAAATCTGGCTTATTTAAAACAAAATCTTAGGCTCACTCCTAAGCTTGATACTTATGCCTTAAAGTAAGGACAAATACTTTATGAACCTGGCAAATCTAAACATAATCCGATGTCTAAGATGATGTTTACAAGGTTTATATTTAGTGCATTATATGATCTGATTGTTCTGCTACTAATATAGTAATAAGCTTAAACCCCCCCCATTTAATGCCCTCGCGTGTATAAATGCTTGTAAATACAAATACTATATTGAATTCTAACTGTAATACTCACCACTGTAATTAGATTGTGATTTGCTTATCTCGGTTCTGTTTGAGCCGGCGTTACTGTTTGGAGGGAAGTCGCCTCTGAAGATTTTTTTCTCTTTTTTTTTTGTGCGCTTGCTTTATCATTTTGTTTCCTGTGAATATTTCACAAGACGTCATGTTTTCTGGTTTAGATTGTTCAGACCTTCTGTGCCATTTGTTCTTATTTATTGTGTTGCCTTTTTTCTTTTGCAAACATGATTGAAGATGTTGCCGTTTAATGTAGGGGGGGGAGATGCCTTTGGTGAATTTGAAGTTTGTTGCTGGAAGTAAAAAAAATTTTTTTTTGTTGCCTCTGTGCATATGGTCTGTATGTTGGATCCAGTTGGTGTTTAATTTGCAGTTTAACATTTGAAATGTAACTCTGTGCTATAATTTGGCAAATTAAAATAATTCCTTTCTCTATTTGATTTATTTTCTGAATGAAATGTAAAAGTTAAGGGTTTTTACAGTTTTAGTGAAGCACCACAGCTGAACAGTTTGGAGATTGTATAAATATTTGTGAAGTCGCACTGTTTTTGAAAATAAATAAAAAATGCTTTACTTACTAGTCACTTACTGCTGCAGTGAGGAACAACACTTCAGAGGATGATATAAAAGCTCTTGCAGGCAGGCTGTGCCCTTTGCTTTCTTCCTTGTTCACCTTTTCATTTCGTCTGTAATGTACGGTGTTGTACAGACAAGTAATAAAACTTTAAACCTCATGTTATTTTAATCACTTTTATATTTAAATCTGAATGTAATACTTACTTTCACCACAACACGTCCTCAGAGAGCTGTTTATTCTTTAAGAGGACGTCATATGAAAAAGATTTGAGTCAGTAGACCGAGGGTGTTAAGGAGCAGAGACAGTGGGAAGTTAAGTGGTGCTGGTTTGGATTATGAAACCGAAGTGGAAAGTTTACCCACATAACCCAGACAGAGGTCTGACCTAACTCTTCCTCCTCTTCGTCGTCTATCCCTGGACACCCACATGATTCTCTGTCATCCTCTCCTGCCAGCTTCATCCTCATTGTGGAGCCTAATCCCTCACTATTGTGATCACTGGAATGAGAAATCATGAGCTTTGCCAAATACCGTGGCTCAGTTATTCTCCACCAACATTTGTTGACATGACACGAAATGACTGTCCCCTTGTTCTGATGAAAATGTTGGAGACAAAAAAAACCTTAAATACAGCAAAAACATACAAACTAGTAGCTGTTTGCAATAAATCAAACAAGAACTATTTAAATATTCAACATATTACAGCTGCTCTCTCCAAGTTGATTTCAAAATGCAGCTTTTAATGACTGCAATGTCAAAAGAATTCATTTTCTGTGTCAAGCGTCTTCAGCTCATACAAAGGCTCCCTTTTGCTGTTGTGCTCTGCTACAAACATGATTCAGACAGTCATCCGACCTAGAGAATCAAAAGCGTTCTTATAGAAAAAGGCCTCCAGTTTACTAATATTCAGTTTGTGTGTTTCAATCACCTTTTTAAAAATCCCACCAGAGATTTTCAACAGAGTTTAAATTGAATAACTTTAACGGCCACTCTTGTGTCCTGCAGGACTTCTTCTGAAACCACACCTTGGTGGACTTTGAGATATGCCTGGAATCATTACTCTGTTTGAAGGTCCATATCCACGCTTCAGCTTCCTCAGAGGCGGCCTGACATTTTCTCCTATAGGCTCTTCTGATACCGGATCGAATCCAGGTTTTCCATTCCAGTGGAAGCTAAGCAGCCCCATAGCACTGACAAGCTGCCATGCCTCTCTGCAGGCAGGGTCATTCTTCAGGGAATGTCCCATTCTTCCTCCTCCAGAGATATCGTGGATCCACTTGCCTGAAAAGTTCCAGTTTTGATTTATCGCTCCACAGAACAGAATCTCAAAACCTGATGGGCCTTGTTTGTGTACTTCTGAACTGATTGGAGCTGACTTTTCTTGTGGTTTTGCACCAGTAGTGGTATATGATTCGGCCTTACTATAGAAACTAAAAACCTCTGGCTGCTGCAGACAGTTTAGGACCAGTTTTGGACCTCCTGCCTCCTCAGGAATGTGGGAGCTTCGGCTTCTTCTTTCCGTCACGTCAAGCCGTTGAAACCGCTGCTAACTTTAAACTTAAGAACTATGCTTCCAAGAAGCTGTAGAGCCTTTGCTGTCGTTTTTTTAAAATATCATTCTCACTTAGCCATGTTTCTAGCGTGCAGTGAAACATTAGCATCATCAGTCCAGGTGTTTGACGTGCTCTGTCTCAAACACCTGGTTCAACTGATAAGGGCCTAGACTGGTTGCATCAGGTGTGTCTGAGTTCAATCATTTTAATACTGAAGATAAAATCCTTGTAATATTATTTTTATTTCTTATTTTCAAACATTCTTGAGTAATGTGTTACTGGAAACGCTGGAAAAAAGTTTTAATTTTAATAATAAATCTAATTTGAAGTTGATCTGGTGTTGGTTTCTGTGTGGCTGTGTGCAGAGCATATGTGTTGTCCTACGTTTTTCCACTCAGGGTGCTGCAGGCAGGTGCAGCGCCATCTGCTTCCACTCAGGCTAATCGAGGAGGAGCTTTAAAAGAGGAGCGGTTACCTGGAGCGGACGACAGACACCTCGGCATGGTATTCAGGCTGTTTCTAGTGTGTGAAGTGTCAAGTTCCGCTGTCTGCAAACTTAGCGTCTCCTGTGTTCCTTCCTCCCTTCACTAGATCTCTGAACCAGTTTGTTTTCCTCGCTGCAGTCTGCTGCTCTGAGTGTCTGCTCCTTCCTGGATCAATTACCAACCTGTCTTTGCCGCTCCCTGCAAGCCTTCTGGAGATCAGCCTGCCGGATCCTCTTCGTACTCACCTGCCTGTCCAACATTGCGCACCCTCTGGCACCCATCCGCTCCTGGGACCTAAAGGAAACTTTAAAGATCACCTCACAATCTGACCTGTCTCTCTCTCTCTCTCTCTCTCTCTCTCTCTCTCTCTCTCTCTCTCTCTCTCTCTCTCTCTCTCTCTCTCTCTCTCTCTCTCTCTCTCTCTCTCTCTCTCTCTCTCTCTCTCTCTCTCTCTCTCTCTCTCTCTCTCTCTCTCGTCCCCAGCTCATGGTGACACCCCCCTTTTGGAGAACCCTCCAAGACAATAAAACGTTTTTCTACTTATCTTGTGGTCACTGTATGTTTGGTCCAGAGTCAAACCTGAATCATGACATCTGGGCGCTGACTGTACAAGTCCTAGATGGAGCAAAGGTCAGTCCAGATGATATTCTCTGCAGACCTATTTGTTGCAGTCTGTTCTTTTTGTGGATGAGCAAAACCACCGATGGATTAACTCAGGACAGACTGAATAATGTCTTTTTAGAAGATGACCAGCGGCTCCCGTGGCAGGTTGTACTTCTTGACTTGCACCAGGATGTAGTCTCTGCTGGGCCTTCTTCTGAGCAGGATCTGTGAGGACTAGAGAAAGGGTGGTACAAGAAGGGATCCACAGTAGACACGGTTTTGCTGAGGGGATTGAGTCTGGAGGATGTTCTCTGGAAGTCCACTCTCATCTCCACAGTCTTGAGCGAGCTAAGCTTCAGATAGTTCCGACCGCACCAGTGGAGCAGCAGACTCTCCACTGTCCTGGAACAGACCAATAACCCCTTGGGGTTGCTAGTGCTGAGATACATATGTGTATGTGTGTATATATATATATATATATATATATATATATATATATATATATATATACCCAAGGTTAAGCCTAGTTTATACTTCTCCGTCAACAAGTTTGCACTGTCCGATTTCTCCATTGCCCAGAGTCTTGCAAAGAAATTCACCCCAGGACAACAGATGAAGTAACGCTTTTCTGGGTACAGTGGGAGCTGCCACAGTTTCAGTCATGTCTCTGGTTAACAACACTGTATTTATTTTTTTATTTTTAAACCAAAACTCTTCACTGAAACAGCTTCCGCCTCTTTTGATACTCAAAGGAGCTATTTGTGCACAGATATAAAAAGCTCCTCATTCGTTTTTGTAACCAGAGGTGGGTAGAGTAGCCAAAAATTTTACTCGAGTAAAAGTAACACTACTTCAACACATTTTTCCTCAAGTAAAAGTACAAAGTAGTAATCCAAATAATTACTCAAGAGTAAATAAGTATTTGTTAAAAAGGCTACTCAAGTACTTGTTTTGAGATCATAACATTTAATTTTATATTTAAAAATGAAGTTATTGGACAAAAAGATGAAGTTATGTACAAATTTGAAAGACCAATAGAAGGAACGTTTTTTCAAATACAATTTTTTCAAAGTAAAACTAATGAAACCAATACTTACAGTGGATAATGTATGTATGTCAGACCAGGGTAAGGTACCCCTACTTGACCTCCAAATTTCACAACAGTCTCAGCAGATAGAAAAAAAACATTAAAATTGTAAAGCGTGTGTACAAACAAGAGGTCTCACTTCAACATAAACTGTAGGTGAGTCTCGTGCATTTTTGGTTAAAACAAGCTTGTTCGTCATTCAGTGAAGTTACTCGCTGTGGGTAGAGTAGTCAGAAATTTTACTCAAGTAAGAGATGCGATACTTCACAGAAATATTACTTCAGTAAAAGTAAAAAGTATGGTGGCGTAAAACTACTCCTAAAAGTACTTTTTTTTTCTTCCACAAAGTTACTCAAGTAAATGAAACTAGTTACTACCCACCTCTCATTGTAATGGATGAACATTCATAAAATGTCTCAGTCCGCTCCATGTATGCGGCTAGGTGTCATCAGCACTCGTTTTGTTGTGTGGATATGGTGGTGGTGTTGACGAATTTAAAGAAAGTGGCATGCTGACCAATCACAGGCTTGTGCTCTCCGTAGCTTTAAAAAACTGGGCATGTCTCCATCTCCCTCTGTGGGCCTGCTGCAGAATGCCTGAGTCGATGGATGATGGGGCAGTGTGTCTTCGCACCCCTGCTGACGGAGAACTACAAACTAGGCTTTATATGGCACCTTATGCAGAATATGATTTAAGGCCCCCTCTTTCTGTTAAGAGCATCACCACCACTAACAGCGTTTCAACTTGCTGGAATCTGGGAGAGGGTGCTGCGTTTAATTGACCGACCTTCAAAGCAATCACTGATAATCGGTGATTACCTGCTGCTGATATGTATTTATGAACAAACCGAGCTCAGACAAACACAAGGATCAAACTCATATGCATCAGATTGTAGCGATGGTAACGCGACAATCAAACTATGAAGTTTACAAAGTAAACTTGCAAATTGTGTTAAACCTTTAATGTAAATGTTAAACAAATTAAAATCTTTTAGTTTGTCAATGCTGAAAGCAGGTTCATAGGCTGAAAGACCAAAGCCACTTTGTTTGCTTGTGCCTTGGGCCGGCTCAGGCTCAGTGTGTGTGCGCGTGTGCATATATATATGTGTGTGTGCGTGCATGCGCGTGCGTGCGTGCGTATGTGTTTATACATATAGCCTATGCTTGTCCGCAGTTGGTCGTTTACCAAAAGCATTAAGTGTTTCCTGCATTGATTTCCTTTAAGTGATTATAATGGTAATGATTATTTCAACAAGCACCACAGCGCCTGTGTGTGTGTGCGTGTGTGTGCGTGTGTGCGTGTGTGTGTGTGTGTGCGTGCGTGTGTGCGTGCGTGCGTGTGCGTGTGTGTGTGTGTGTGTGTGTGTGCGTTGGTTCATGAGGAGGGGTGTGCACGCAGGGAGCAGCCGAGGCGGTGCTTATGGAGGGATATTCTCACTCACTCTCTGCCCTGCACTAGTTCTCCGCTTTCACCGCCTCCGTTTGAAGTTGGCTGGTCCGCTTTGCTCCTCGTCTGGAAGAAAGCAAATAAAATAATAATAATATATATATATATATTTTAAACCTCAGGATTTGTACCCGGCTGTAGGGCTGCACCACGGCGAGCTCAAAAACAACGCATCGTCGACAGAAAGGTAAACGACCCGTTACCGACTGTACATGTCCGGACCTGCGCTGATTGAAGTTTCGCTGCGGCTCCGAGCGCGTTTTAGCGGCAGATAAACACCGAGCCGCACACAGCGGGATTATTTCAGAAGAAAAAAGGGGGGTTTGTGTCGCCGTCAGGAGCTGGACATAAATCCAGCGAGTTCTGCACTGGATCATGCGGCGACACCAGAATACTTGAGCAGAACAACAAGCATCTGAGCAGAGCAGACATACTGTAGCTATATGAATGCGCTCTGCCTCATTAAAGGACATCATTTCAGTTCCTTTCGCAGGCTACTTGAATTACATTTTGCTTTCTGTTCATGTGCACTGACACGTCTGATGTCTTTGGGACTCAACTGCAGGTGTTGCTCTTTAAACTGGCAGTGTCATTTACTACCTGAAACGTCACTATCCCACAAGGCAAACAGGTTATTTTTCCCCATGTGATAGGATCTTATCTGAGTGACCCTCATCCGTGATTATGTGTGTTGCAGGTTATGGTGGCATACTAGCTGCAACGCTGCAATCTCAACCAAAACTCACATTAAACACCCCACCACCGCCGCCTCAGTGGTGGTGATGGTGGTGAACACTTATGTGACAGAAATGGGACCTCCAGATCTTTTTTAGCTGGAAAGTGGGCGTTGGTAGCTATTGCCACCTCTGTGAAGTCATTGTTTAGTCAGAGCTCCCTTTTCAGTGTCCTTTGACAGTAAATGGTGAGTGTAACTTTCAGTCCTCGAGTTAACTGGAAAACATTTATTCTGTCTTGTGTTTTGTTCGATCCCCCTTTTTTTTGCTGCCGACATCCAGAAGTTTTTACATCATGAACGGCCAGTAATAAAAATAGGGAATCTTATGGTTTTCTTTACAAGAATGCATTGCAATGCAGCAATGGTATCCTGCTTGGCTGCAATGCCCTGTTGGACGGGGGGCATCGACTGGGATGATCCTCTCAGTAACTGAACATCCACTGTGTCCTGTTATCAACTTTTTACTTTCTATAACATAGAAAGTTCTCTTATATCAGATCTTCTGTTCCTTCTGTGTCTCTGCTCTGTCTTCTCAAACCCCCAGACGGTCGTGGCAGATGGCCGCTCCTACTGAGCCTGGTTCTGTTGGAGGTTTCTTCCTGTTAAAGGGGAGTTTTTCCTCTCCACCGACCCTACATGCTTGCTCAGTATGAGGGATTGCTGAAGGATTGCTGTGGTTGGAAAGTCTGCATCAACGGGGCCCAACCTCACGCCAATGACTGACGCAATCTGCTGGGATTCCTTAAATAGGAAACTTTTTAACTGATTGGAATGTTTGTATAAATGTATTGAAAAGACTTCTTGTTAAGTCCCTTGAGATTACATCTGTTGTGAATTGGCGCTATATAAATAAACTGAATTGAATTGAATTTACTTCTGCAGACAGTTCAACCGTTATATTTTTTGTATTACTGCATTTCAGACTTATTGCCTTAAAATCATGTTGTTCCTTTGTAAACATTTAGGGATGTGAAACTGGCATGATTTAAGAAATTACATCAATGGTTGCCGTGTCTATGGAGTATTTCACTTCTCTGAATATGGTAGGTCTATCGTATATTTATCGCTCACTTCCTTTATTATATCTCCATGCAGCTGGAATTATGTGTTGATTAATAACAATGAATTTGGGATTCACAAGCTGGGCCTTAAAAATGGCTTACAGGGGTGGTATCCCAGGGCTACAAGGTTGGGGGGCACAAAAGGATTTTCTTTAATTTTTTTATGCACTCATGTTTTGCAAACAGGTGTCTCATTATTGTTGGATTTCTATGAATGTAAACACTGCTCAAGTATTTGAAAATTATGGAGTTAGAGACCAGATCCAATGCAAGTAAAAAAATAATAACAGCAAGATTTGGCTTTTGGTGTATTTCAGTGATTCCACTACATCGACACATCAGTTATAAGAAAATTTTGAGTCATTTATTTGCATGCATGAAGACATTTCAAGAAAATGAGTTGGTCCGTTTTCGTCCTTTGCCATCAAGGGAAAATCTTTTCTGGAAAACACGGAGTCATCTGCCAGGTTTTAAACTGACCATGAATCTATTTATGCCTGCTGGTGTGTGGTCCCTCCTAACTATTAATTTACTTAACTTTGTATGAGTAAAAGAAATCTGTGTGGGCAGGGCACCCAAACTAACTACAGCACCAGGGTCCCACAACCTCCTAAATATGGCCTTGTTCGCAAAGTACCATGAGTTTATTATCATGCAATATATTGTTATTTAACACTCTTTTTATGCTCAGTCACCTTTTGAAACTGTTTAAAAGTTTTTTTTCTTTTGCCATAGCTGCTTTTTTTGTAAAAGTATTTTGTGTAATAATGTAATAAGTACTCTTCTTGATGCTTTTTTAGTTTATTGATGTTAGTGGAAAGCACATGGTTGCATTTCTGATTAATTAAAAAACATTCACTGTTTTATTTTCCATTAGATTTGTGAGCAAACCGGTTATGACGACCAAAAAAAAGAAAAAAATCTGTGTGGTTGTTCTATGACAGCATGTTACCTCTCAAGTCTGGTCAGGTTTGAGTTTTTTTCTCTATGTCTGAGAGCAGCTTGCCGTTCTACAAGCCTGCCTCCATAAAAAAGCCTATTATATAAGTCACATTCAAGTTTGAACTCAGAGTGATGGGCAGTCCTCACTTTGAAGCTGGGGGAGCGAGCGAAGCCTCGCCTACATTTTCCAAGAAATCAGTGATTCATACTGCTCTGAATGTTGATTCTTTTTTTTTCTGTTTTGGTCTATTTTAGAATCTATTTCTGTGGTGTTCCATTTTATCTTGTGTTTCTTCTAGATTGAGCTTGTAGTTTGCATAACATTGAATTCCTCAGATAACACCATGCAGAAACGGACAAGGGGCGGCCTTGTTTTAATAGATTATATTTATCTTTGACTAAACAGTACTGAAATACTTTGATGTGACCATTTGGATTATTACAAAACCAATGTATTTATATATGAAGGCTGGTGTGATATTCATATGGTATGAAAACCTTGAGTAAAAGTGCTACAATTTCATGAAATCACAGTATTACCAAAGATTTAATAACAAAAACACATAACATGGTGTAACTGCTTTTAATTAGAACCGATAAGCAACAATAAAAAATACCTGCTAAATTTAGCTGTAGTTTTCAGGTAAATGTTGGTATTGTGCAGCATATCATCCCGTTTGCTGTTTCACTCTTTATAGGGTAACACAAGTCTAACAAATAATGCAGAAATACTGCCTGTAGTTTGTCAACTACAACTCTAAAACAGTGTTGTCTTAGTAAGATTGATAGGTGGCCCTTTTTTAGTTTCCACATCATGAGTGTCCTTGTTTCCAATTTATCCAAGCAGCTATATTTGTATTTTGAGAAACTATAGCAAAGTTCTCTCAGCCAGCTGACCGTTAGTGTGCAGCAACAATTAACTCAAAAATCTTTGACAGTTGGAAACTGTTCTTTGAGCATCTATAACACGGACACATTAATGCATGCTTTTATCACCAGTAGGATTGATTACTCTAATGCCCTGCTTTCTGGTCTTTCCAAAAAGAGCATCTCAGGTCGACAACTTCTAAAAAAATTCAGCAGCACATGTCCTGATGAAGACCAGGAGGCGGGAGCACATTACACCCGTCTTAAATTCATTGCATTGGCTCCCCGTACATTTTAGGGACGATTTTAAGGTTCTTTTAATGGTTTTTAAGTGTCTTAATGGTCTTGGGCCTTCTTATCTCTCTGAACTGCTTTTTATCATATGAACCTTCGCGGTCTCTGCGCTCCCTCTGGCAGCCGTCTCTTTGTCATCCCAAAAGTCAGGACACACGCTCACGGCGAAGCGTCTTTCAAGCACTACGGCCCTCACCTCTGGAACAGGCTGCTGGAGGACCTCAGGGCCGCAGAGAACGTTCATGTTTTTAAGAGCAGGCTCAAGACTCACCTTTTTAGCCTAGCTTTTAACTGATTATAATTTATTATAAGCTGTTTAATTGCTCTGGACGTTTTACTTGCTTATATTTTATCAGTGTTTTAATACTTAGTCTTATCATATTTATCCACTGTTAATTTTTATTTTTTAACTAGTCATTTTAATCTTCCTTCCAGTGTTTCCTCTATGGGAGCCCTCTGCCTTGGGAGCAGTGGTCGGCTGTGGCTGCCTGGGTGCTCTCCAGGTAGCACTTGGGTGGAGATGGGGGTCTCAGCCTTGCCTCCTCTGGGCGCCCTGTGTCGGTGCCTTGGCTGCTGCTGTTGATATGCTGCTGCCGGTGCAGGTGGCTCCTTTGATGGGGTTTCCTTTCCTTACCATACCTGGATCATCTGTACTTGAGTGTGTGTGCGCGTGGGGGTTGGGTTGAGGGGAGGGGGGTGTAATTGTGATCACCCTTTTAAATCTATGGGGGAGGGATGGGAATGTGGTTTGTGTGGGGTCATTTTAATCTGTAAAGCACTTTGAGTTGCAATGTTTGTTTGAAAAGTGCTTTATATATAAAATAGAATTTAATTTGATTTATATAGCACATGAAACAATATTGAGGCTGACAATGGCCCGGGAGCCTTGATAAATTGCCAAATACAACCTCATAATAAAGTTTTTCCCGCACACTCATGAATACTAAATGAGCTGCGTGCTGATTGGCCGGTTTATCCAGATGGCTCTATAACGATAGGGTTAATAGTTTAATAACTATCAGTTACATACTGCCTACGTTGAAGTGGGCTTTGACATGTAAATTTATGGGGGGTTTCTACGGCCTATGACACGATATCAGAGCTTTGCCCAGATTGGCCTGTTTCTCCGCGGCAATTACAAAATTAAGAATTTGCACAGAAAAGCAGGTCGGAGACGGCACAGACTTTTTGCTATGGTACATTTGACACTTCAAGCTGCCTAGGTTAAACAACGAGGTAATTGCGGTTTTGAGTTCTAGGACCCCTTTGAACTCTATACGACTGGAGGGAACTCCCATCACTGTTTTAAACTCTTAACATTTCAGGTGTGGGGATTCAGGTGTTTACAGATGCATTCTTGGGCTGAGGTTACCATTACTAAATCTTGTAATAATCGGTACCATGAGCTTTTCAATGAAGCTGTTATTGTATTCATATATCTATTTGTGGGTTGTCGTGTAGTTCTCGGTTTGCATAGTTTATTAATTAGTTTAATTAGTTTTGTCATTGTTTTTTTTTCCCTCTCCCAATGGGATGTTTTCTTGTGTTTTATTTGTTCCCCTTCCTCTCTTATATCTTCAACTCACCCTCTCCCTCTTAACCTTTTTTTTCCTACCTGTCTTCGTCTACTTTCTTTCTTTCCCTTTATTTTCTATCTCCGTGTCCCTGGCGCATCGAAACCCCCCCCCCCAAACCCACAGTAATTTCTAATAAAGATTTCTTACACATATATATCAGGCGGAGTGCTATAGCAAAAGCTGTAGTGCTCCACTTGTGATAGTAAATCTGTTGGGCTTCTACTTGGTATTCAGACACCAATTTTGAGCTCCGCACTGCCGGACACGTTTAAAAAACAAACAACAACAAAAACTCTTAACATTTCCCCATCATGCCGTTCCTATAGTTAAAAGGCCTTCTAATGAGATGCCAGACATTGTTTAATCCAATTAAGCAAATCGAATCAACGATATAAATAGGGTCAACATTACATTTGGCAGTATTACAGTAATCAAAGCAATTGAAGATGTTTAAAACAGCAAAACCAATGGTTCCTCAGAGCCTATAAGAGTAGCGTGTATATTTTTTTCTGTTCTGGGTTATTAGCCTCTGATTTCACCTGCAAAGTGACCCTCTGAGCTAACAGACCATTTATAGTAAAGGAGTATCCCCATGGTGGTGCAGTGACTCACAGTAGCATTTGCATGCTGAATGCAGTTTAGCCTCTGTGTTTGAAGGCCTGTGGCATGGGAGCCTGCATAGTTGGAGGGGGAAGACTCAAAGCTAACCTCTGGCTACCTCCCCTCCAGCCTGTGGATCCTCCTACCTGTTAGTCACTCACTGCTTTGAGGGAGAGCAGCTGATGGAGGGAAACACTTTCCATAGCAACCCTGCACGTTGGTCTTTCCCCTCTATTAATCTGATGCAATCTGCGCACACTTCACTGAAGTCAAGTGTTGTAGTTTCAGGATAAAAACAAAAACCCAACACTATTAGTAGACTGCTTTTTTTTTCTTCTTTTTTTTTCAGAAAACCCAAAACAGTCTTTTCCAACCACAGGATGATAAAGTTGGTGGCTTACACTCTGCAAGAGTTGCAAAACAGCAGATTTCCTTGACACAAGGCGTGGGTGTTATTCGAGCTTGCACAAACATTCACCCCCATAGGAAAAAAGGTCATCCCCAAGTAGAGCGAACTATTTTTTAGTTGTTGATCATTTGATTGGGTTGCGTAACTTTTTATAAGGAACTGTGCCTCAGGGTTTTCCATTCAGATACATGTCATTTTCACAGCAATGAATTGCTTGCGTGGCCTGTTGCGTACTGCTGTAATATTTAGATGTTGTTTAGCTGTGCTATTTAAAGACACCCTCATTAGGCTGCGCTGAATATGAGTCCTGCTCTTGTGTTTTGTACCGTTTACGTGGAGCAACAATTTGTTTAAACAAAAATCACATCTCAGATCATCTGTCAGCTGAGATAAACAACCTACATGACAGTGAATGGGACCACTCTTAGCCAGCATCTAGATCTCTGACGTCTACGCAAGAGAAACTTTTCCACATAAATGTTTCTATAAAGGAACATAAACAGTTCCCTCATAAAGTATCTGCCATTTAACTATCCGTCCAACAGTGTGACCTTACTAAAAGCTGAGCCAAACCGTCCGCATTTAGTCTTGTTCAAGCTTCATGCCTTCCTGAAACCTCCTGAAATATTTAGCTCATTTAGTTGATGCAGTTGTTTTCTGAAGTCATGTTTGTGAGCGCATCACTGAATATCTTATGCTATTCATTTCTCCTCAGAGTACATGGAATATTTCTTCCTGTGCTCCATGTTCTGACTGGTCCTGATTTCCCCCCCAGCATTGAGCATGCAAATCATTATCTAATCAGGAAGTGAGGAATCGGATTACTCAGGCAGGATCAAGATTGTGTTGAAGTAGACAAAAATGATGATGATGCTCGGTTGGTAAGGAGACAAAATACAGTTGAAACCAAATATTTACAGATACTATAAAAAGACACAATCTTTTTTCTCACTATCTCATATTAAATCTGACTAACCTTTCCATGTTTCAGGTCAGTTAGGATTGCCAAAATTATTTATAATTTCGGAATGTCCGATTTTTAAAAATACACAACTGTGGATGTATATTAAGGCAACACCATGAACACACCACTTCCCTGTGTGACATCATGGAAAATGAGGAGAAAACAGGAAATATATCATGCAGAAAAGTAGCTGAAGTGTCGGAAGTATGAAACCTGGTTGCAGCAGGAGGATTATGTCAGTATAAATGAGTCAACTCCTTCCAGTTATTTAAATGTTCACATTCCTAGAAATACTGGGCGAGGAGGAGGAGTTGCAACCATTTTTCGTTCTGATTTACTAATTAGTCCCAGACCAATTTATAGCTACAGTTCTTTTGAACATCTAACCCTTAATTTTCCTCATCCAAGTTGCAAAACATTAAGACCATTTTTGTTTGTGGTTTTGTATCGTCCACCAGGCCCTTACTCTCAATTCTTGGATCAGATCTCACATTTTTTATCTGATTTAGTATTAAATACTGATAGGGTTATTATAGTGGGGGACTTCTTTTTTATTTATTTATTTTTTTAACGTGTCCTGTTTGGCAGTGTGGAGCTCAGAATTGGTGTCTGAGTACCAAGTAGAAGCCCAACAGATTTACTTTCACAAGCGGAGCAGTACAGCTTTTGCTATAGTACTCCGCTTGATTTATGTGTGAAAAATCTTTCTTATGAATTGTTGGGGTTTTTATTTCCTGATGTTATGGACACGGAGACGGAAAATTAAGGAGAAGAAAGAAGGAAGATGAAGAAGAGAGGTAGGAAACAAAATGTCATGAGAGAGGGTGAGTTGAAAATACAAGAGAGGAAGGGGAACAAAGAAAACACAGGAAAACATTGAAGTCTGCCTCCATACCCACAGGACGGCAGAGAGAGGGGGAAAAACAAAACACGAAAAAGGAACATCGACAAAACCAACCAAACATTGTGAACTTAAGAATTACACAACCACATCACACAAAAATAGATATAAAAATACAACAACCATGTCACAGAAAAACTCATGGTACCGATTAATCAAGCTCTAGTAATGATAACCTCAGCCCAAGAACACCTCCCCAAACACCAGAGACCCCACATCCACGCGCGTGCGCCAGCACGCCGGTGCACATAAAGCCCCTCCATAAGAGTGTTCGATAGTTGGTGTGAGAAGGCATCAATCCGTCCCCCAGGAATCGATGTAGACATGAAGGAGATCGGAGCAAAGACGTCCAAAGGACCGCCAGAGCCCCAGGTGGACCCGGGCGGGGCCGACTGCATCCCCCAAGAGAGGAGAAAAGGAGAACCCCAGCGGAACATCCAGCGGCCACTATGCAGAGTCCGGGGGGCAGCAGTGACGAGCCCACGGGCTCCGCCTGCAACCGGCCACGGGGCACCCCACCCCCCAGCAGGGACCCGACAAGGGACCGGCCGACGAGGGGCCCCCGGCACTGCAGGGGCCACGGCCGGCCACCACGCGACGCCTCCGCCCTAGGCCAATCCCCACCGCCAACATCCCAGCGCCCCACCAATAGCCGCAGGGGACGGACAGCATCCCCGGGCCGGGCTCAGTCAGCATCTGGACGCCAAGTTGTACCAGCTCCCGCGCAACGCAGGGCGCTGAGACCAGGCTTCAAACGAGGGCCAGGGACGGTCCAACCCGCCAATGAACCGGCCACGCACGGTGCGCACAGAACAGGTGATCAAACGAGCAGAGACGCCGGATCCGCATCCCGCCGAGCCACCGAGCAGGCACCACCCAACAATCCCAAACCTGGCACCTCTAAAAGGTGCCAGGTTTGGTTCACTAAAAGAGGTGCCCCAACCACCCAAAGGAAGATATCGGCCCAGCGCATCGGCCGACCGACACACCGGCCCCCCCAGGCCCGGCCAGGCACGCACCAGGTCCGAACCGGATTGACCACCGGCGCACCGGCAGGCAGGGGCCCCCGTCACCGGCGGGGAGTGACGGAGGGGAAATAGGCCCCCCATTAAGTGTAAGGCCTGAGGTGCGCCAGGCGAGGGGGCAGACCAAGATCCAACCTGACAGGTAGACAAAGACATACAGACACAGTCATACGTTCCCTCCCTCTTAAACACATACATTCTCACTGACTCACCAAGACACCCAAAAAAATGACGCTGTACCCTCACTCACACACCCCATGCACACTTTATGCTCCCAGGTCCAGGTACTGATGCCCCAGTAGAGCCACCAGCCCCCGGACCCGGGAGGTGGACCCCCTACCTGAAAGTGATAGCCTAAATGCAGCCTTTAATGTTATTTTAGACTCAATTGGCTTTACTCAAAAAGTACAGGGATCGACCCACTCGGGTAAACACACTTTGGACCTTGTACTGACATACGGTATTGAGTGTGAGGAAATAACAGTCCACCCACATGACCCGGTCCTGTCTGACCACGTCTTAATAACTTTTGAATTTACTTTAACTGACCATCTTAAATCTGAAAGAAAATTTCATTATAGTAGAGCTTTATCAGACAATGCTGTAACAATTTTTAAAGAATCTGTTCCATTCTTACTTTCCTCAGTGTCTCAGGGTAACACAGTGGATGGCAGCAATTCTATCTCTAACCCTTCAGAAATTGATGGTCTGGTTCACAGCGTTACGTCCTCATTGCGTTTGGCATTAGATAGTGTAGCCCCTTTAAATAAGAAAGTGGCTAGCCATAGGAGGCTGACTCCTTGGTTCAACGCAGAGTTGCGTACTTTAAAGCAGAATACTGGGAAGTTGGAGAGAAAATGGCGCTCTACACATCTAGAGGATTCCTATTTAACCTGGAATAACAGTCTACTGCTGTATAAAAAGACCCTTCGACAAGCTAGAACACCATATTTTTCATCATTAATAGAGGCGAATAAAAACAATCCTAAGTTTCTTTTTAGTACAGTTGCCAAACTTACACAGAGTCATAGCTCTGTTGAGCCAACTATTCCCCCAGCTCTTAGCACTGATGATTTTATGAGATTCTTCATAAATAAAATTAATTCTATTAAAAATAAAATCATTGGCACCCTCCCAAATATGATTACTTCTTCCTCAGTAAATGACGCAGCATCAGAAAGAACTGTAGAACCTCATTTGTGCTTAGGCTGTTTTGATTCAGTCGAGCTTTCGGAATTATCAAAAATATTAGCCTCATCTAAACCTTCAACTTGTATGTTGGATCCAATTCCAACCAAATTATTTAAGGAAGTGTTCCATTTGGTTCCTGGCCCCATTTTGGATATGATGAATCTATCCGTAGTAAACGGATACGTACCACAGGAATTTAAAATAGCTGTAATTAAACCTTTACTCAAGAAACCTTCCCTTGATCAAGATGACTTAGTGAATTACAGACCTATATCTAACCTTCCTTTCTTATCCAAAGTCCTTGAGAAAATAGTTGCTAATCAAGTCTGTGAGCATCTAAACAGTAACGAGCTGTTTGAAGAGTTTCAGTCAGGTTTTAGAGCTCATAGCACTGAAACAGCACTGGTGAAGGTTACTAATGATATTCTCATGGCCTCAGATAATGGACTTGTGTCTGTTCTGGTTTTGTTAGATCTCAGTGCTGCTTTTGACACAGTCGATCATAATATTCTCTTAGAGAGGCTTGAACATGTTGCAGGGATCAAAGGAACAGCACTAGGCTGGTTTAAATCATATTTGTCTGATAGATTCCAGATTGTTCATCTAAATGATCAATCTTCTTCACTCTCAAGGGTTACTTGTGGAGTTCCACAGGGTTCTATCCTTGGACCAATTCTTTTCACCATATATATGCTCCCAATCGGTAGAATCATTAGACAGCATGGGATAAATTTTCACAGCTATGCCGATGATACACAACTATATTTATCCATAAATCCTGATGAACCCAGTCAGTTAGGTAGATTACAGGCATGTCTGGAAGACATAAAAACATGGATGAATCTAAACTTTTTGCTTTTAAATTCTGACAAGACAGAAGTTGCTGTCTTTGGACCAGAAGTTCTAAAACAGAAACTGATTAGTCAATCACTTAATCTGGATGGCATTAAATTGGCCCCCAGTAATAACGTAAAGAACCTTGGCGTTGTTTTTGACCAAGACTTGACTTTTAAATCCCATATTAAACAGGTTTCTAGGATTTCTTTCTTTCACCTCCGGAATATTGCTAAAATTAGAAACATCCTGTCCAGGAGGTATGCTGAGAAACTAGCATGCATTTGTTACCTCAAGGCTGGACTACTGTAATTCTTTACTATCAGGTAGTCCACAAAATGCCATTAAAAGCCTTCAGTTGATCCAAAATGCGGCAGCAAGAGTTCTGATGAATATTAAAAAGAGAGATCACATTTCTCCTGTTTTAGCTTCCCTTCATTGGCTCCCTGTTAAATCCAGAATATAATTTAAGATCCTTCTTCTTACATACAAAGCCCTTAATAATCAAGCTCCATCATACATCAGAGATCTGATTGTTTCATATGTTCCCAACAGAGCACTTCACTCTCAGACTGCAGGTTTACTTGTAGTTCCTAGGATTTCTAAAAGTAGAATGGGAGGCAGATCTTTCAGTTATCAGGCTCCTCTCCTGTGGAACCAGCTCCCAGATTTAGTCCGTGAGGCAGACACTCTGTTTACTTTCAAGGCCAGGCTTAAATCTTTCCTTTTTGATAAAGCTTATAGTTAGAGTGGCTAAGGTCATCCTGAGCTATCTCTGTAGTTATGCTGCTATAGGCTTAGACTGCTGGAGGACAGACTTAGCAATTTTCTTCACTCTGCTACTTCCTTTTCTACTACTACTCTCCAGTTGTATTACAGTACATTCTGTTATTTCGACTGTTAACTTTGTTTTCTCTCAGTGTTTTTCTCTCCATAGAAGATATACCTGGTCTGGTATCCTGCTTGGCTGCAATGCCCTGTTGGACTGGGGGCATCGACTGGGATGATCCTCCCAGTAACTGAGCATCCACTGTGTCCTGTTATCAACTTTTTACTTTCTGTAACATAGAAAGTTCTCTTATATCAGATCTTCTCAGTATGAGGGATTTCTGAAGGATTGCTGTGGTTGGAAATCTGCCCAACCTCACGCCAATGACTGACGCAATCTGCTGGGATTCCTTAAATAGGAAACTTTTTAACTGATTGGAATGTTTGTATAAATGTATTGAAATGACTTCTTGTTAAGTGCCTTGAGATGACATCAGTTGTGAATTGGCGCTATATAAATAAACTGAATTGAATTGAATTGGAATGGGTTGAAATATTGCTCAGACAGGAAGAAGCCATCACTCCAGAAGCAACATAAAAAAAGCACAATTAGAGCTTGGAAATGCACTCAGGGAAAAGAACCCTTAGGTTTTTTTAGGAATACCGTGGTCTGATTAAACTAAAATTTGTTTGGCCATAATGACCAGGAAGCGGGACGCTTGCAAACCTGAGAACATCATCCCAAAGGAAAAGCACCAAGGTGGTAGTATCATCTTGTGGGACTGTTTAGCTGCAGGATGGACCAGTGTGCAAATACTACAGCAACCTCAAAATATCAGCCAGATAGTTAAAGCTTACTGGTCTCCCTCCGATAGAGCCTACAAACTGGACTTCTGAGAGGAGGAACGGCCCAAATTTCCAGCAAACTATTTCAAGACCAAATAATAATAAAAATACCTAAAACATTTGACCCTCATGCAGTTTAAATTGCATTTCTACCAAATACTAAGGAGATTTGTTTAAGCTTCTGATTTAAAAGAAAATCTTCCCTGTCATCGCTCTGGTGTTTAGCAAATAGAAATAATTTCTGTAAGCATAACTGACCTAAAACAGGAAAAGTTTAGTGTTATTTATTGTTAGAAACTGACAAAAAAACATCACTTAGTGTCTTTTTTTATACAGTTTATATAAATATATTGTTTCAGCAGTATCTGGTTTCAGCTTTGGATAGTTGCTCTTTATGAAAACAGGAAAAGAAGATCATTCAGATGTTTCTAAAATAAGAGATCCACAGTAAACCTAGAGGCCTATTTTTAGTCCGTTTACAGTTGGGTTTTTGACAATGGAGTCAGGAACAAGCGGTCCGAGGCTGTGATCAGAAGGGATTTGATTTTCCTGATTCCTTCACGTGTCCCTTTGCTGTCAACACAGGCCCGACCCACCGCATAAACAGAAATGCTAGGCAACGCCGCTGACCTTTTGGGGGGAATTAAGTGAGGACAGTGTGAACCTTTCACAGTCCGAAAAGAGTAAAATAGATCCAAATCACATGTAGGGAGTGCATGATATTCCACATTATTTCAGTTGCTTTCTCAGTACATTCTTTGTCCTTTTGAGTAGTCTGATTGTCTGCTCAGTGCAGGCACCCGTCACTGATTCGTGCACCAGCTGCTGTTGAATGTGTGATAAAACCTATGAACAAAAGTGTGAACGAAAGCTTTAGAGTGACCCTCCTTTCATCAGCCTGTACTGAAAAACATCATGCACTTAGTTTTCATTTTGTATCTCTGATGTAGATGAAACTATGGAAATATTTAAACAATTTAAACAATTGTGACTGTGTTTGTAAAAAGGGTTTGTTATGGTTAATTTATGAACAGTCTCATTGTTTTCTGTAAATTGATACCAGGCATTTGCCTTTAGATAAACAGAAGGTTGATTATGGCTGAATAAACTTTTTAGATTAACCTTAGAGTTTGTTACTCTGGATTTGTCTTTCAATGGGTCTCCCATGCTTGTTTTATGTAAGCATTGACAAGTATGATTATCTGGTATATCTTAAAGCACTTTTTGCTGTTGTTTTTGCTATTATAATTTTCTTAAAGCATTTTAATGTTAATTTAATGAAGCTTTTTTTTAATTGCACATTTAAGGTAACTCCTAGTCATGACCCACCTCCACAGCAACATCCACCTCTGCAGTTAGAAAGGTCCCAGAAGAAGATGCAAGGCATACAGTGCATGAAGGAAATAAGCAACAATCTACTTTGGCTGTTGAGCACATGTGAGGATGTGTTTTATTTTACGTTAACTCAATATTGTCTTTGTTTATCTTAAAATTTTCAATTTCCTCCTGGTGCACGCTTTAAACTATTACCTCATTCATTTCCCATGAGTTGAGGAAGGCATCAGTCGATTAGAGAAGCATGCTATCTCTCATAGTGCATATTATGACAGACCTGATGGAAAGATCACATTCTTTCAGTAACATAATTGTGTTTTAACTCCATTATGTATTCCATCAGTCCTACAATGATTAGGCTGTATTCTTTTTTTGCCGGATTGTTTTTATGTTTCTTCTATGACAACAACATGAAACAGGATGTTGTTACCTGTCCATTAATTTGTTTCCTCTTCCCTTAATCATTAATGAGGTGTATGTTTTACTGCCTTTTCCCTGCCATTATAGAGTTTCCTTCCATTAGGGTTTAAATGCACACCTAATGCCGGTGAAAGCATTCGTAACAAACCTCCCAAGTGCTCATCCAGGCCCTCGTGCTTCCGCCTTGAAAAACGACCTCTTAGGTCAATTCACGCTGCACTCACGAGCTCCTTCGCTGTGTCATATTCAAATGTGTTGCTCACTCTCAGCTTTGTGTGACATTTAAGTTTTTTCCTTTTTAAATACAAGGGGAGGCCCCTCCACAACCCAGACTGGTTTTTGTAGCCTGCGACTAATATGTCATTGTTTATCTCCTAATTCTTGCAGACCACGTCGCTGCTTTACACTTCGTAAACCAACTGCATCTGATGTTTTATGTTTTCTAGAAGCTGATCTAGGCCAGAGAGTGTAAGAAACAGATTTTGGGTGCAGAGAATCCCTAGAGTGAAAGTATCATGGGCTCTGTTCAGCTGAAATAATGTCTGCCTGACCCAGTTTTAAATGGCCAGCTGCATGTTTTGATGGTGTGGGGTCTAACAGAGATATTTTATAGGCATTTGTTTGCAAATTTTCACGTTTTTGTTTTGAGGCTCCATATATGAGGAACAGATACATACAGTCGCTTTCAAAAGTATTCATACCTGTTGAAGTTATTTGTATTTTTCACTTTGTGACCAAAAACCTCAATACATTTTGTAGGGATTTTATGATAAATCAACACAAATTAGTGCAGAAGTGTGAAAAAATAAGTGAAAGAATATTTGGTTTACAAAGGTAGCACATCTGAATAGTGTGGTGTGCATATGTATTCAGCCCCTCTGAGTCAGAAACCACCTTTTCCTGCAGTTACACCTGCCGATGTTTTGGAGTATGTCTGCACCAGCTTTGGAAAATACCTCAAGCTCAATCAGATCGGATGGAGGGCATTTGTGAACATAGCTTTTTAAGCCTTGCTTCTGATTTTCATTAGGATTTACATCAGGGCTTTCTGGGACGTTCTACCACATCCATATGCTTTGATATAATCCACCTAACTCAAATGAATGGTTTGTGACCAGAACTTAACAGAGCTTGCAGACAAGCCAAACAAGTAATTTTACTTTTTGATTCAGATGTGTAGGAGCAGGGATACATCCAAAAGCTGCAGCACAGTGGCACTTGAGGACTGGAGCTGCAGACTCCTGATCTGAACCATTGTTGCTCTGAGATCCTTTTTCCTCATATTTGCTGTGTCCCCTATATGACTTGTGACAAGCTGCAAATAACACTTCTTATAGCTTAATTTCAACAAAGGCTTTCTTCTTGACAGTTTCTGACAAAGGCTTGTCCGCAGATCCTGAGCTCTGGATCTCTGCAGCTCCTCCAGAGTTAACATGGGCTTCTTGGCTGCTTCACTGATTAAAGGGTTCTAGAATTCAAAACCTCATTTCCCTTGCTGTTTAATTTACGCCGCTTGGGGTGTCAAATGTACCAAAGCAAAAAGTATGTGCCGTCTTCGACCTACTTTCCTATACAAATTTATAATTTTGTAATTGCTACGGAAAGACAGTGTCATATACATGTCATCGGCCGTAGACACCCCCCCTTAAATTTACATGTCCCAACTGTAAAATGCAACTGTTGGCTCAAAACTATTAACCCTATTGTCATAGACACTACGGGGTAAACTGGCTAATCAGCACGCAGCTCATTTAATATTCATGAGTGGGCAGGGAAAACCTTCAATTCAAATCTTTCATTTATCAGGCTTTATTATGGGGGTGTATTTGACCATTTATCAGGGATCCTGGGCCACTTTTGGCCCAAACAAAGTTTCAAATGCTATATGGAGGCTCAAATAACCGTTTCCAATTATCATAAATGTTGTTCTAGAACCCCTTTAATGCTTTCCTTCCCTACTCCCTATTGTTGATTCAATTGGTTGGTCATGAGGTTTGAAAGTGTACCAGGCTCTCTCCAGTTTTGGATCATATATTAAACAGAGCTCTGTAAGATGCTCAAAGCTTGACATTGTTGTTCTATAACCCAACCCTGCTTTAAGCTTCTCCACAACCTTCTTCCTGACTTGTCTGTTGTGTTCCTTGGTCTTCATGATGATGATTGTTCTCTAATGTTCTTTCACAAACTTCTGAGGCCTTCACAGAACAGCTGGGCATCTTTTAAAAAGATCAAATTACACACAGCTGAACTTTATTTACTTATAGGATTACATCTTAAGTCAATTGCTTGAATTTGTTTTTATTTCAGGGCTGAAGATAAATGCATGCCACAATTTCATTTTATTAACTTTTAAAAACCATGTATTCGTTTGCATTTTGTTTTATTTTTTCACTACTTTATGTTTGTTTATCCCAAAAGTTGAATTAAATTTGTGGTTATTACTGGACAAAGTGTGACAAATATTTAAGTTGTTTAAATACTGAAGTAATTCTACAATAATTACTCATTGTAAAAAATATTTCTGCGTGTGGAAACCTCTGTTTATTCTTGCAAAGTTTGGATGTGAGTTTTCTGTCGGGCTACAGTTCTGGATTTCTACATTGTGAGATGAGGAAGATGCTATCTCTTGCTTGCAGCCATGCTTTTATGTTTTACAAAGAAGCAGTCTGCTGTTCACCCACCTTCTTTTTTCTCTCCGTCTACATCTCACTGTTTCTCTCGCCTGTGTGTACACAGGCAGGCAGTTAGTGCAGAAGCAGGCATCATGTCCACCCCCACAAACCCAGAGGTGAAGGAACTGAACCCTGTCGACTTTATCCAGCTTCAGCAGTATATTGAATGTGAGTACAGACAGGCAAGCAGGCGGCTTCTGCGGCGCTTAACATCCTTCCCCGCACACACTTCCACCCACACACACTCATTTACCCTCGCTCATGGTTTCTCATATCTAGAGGCAGCAGTAGTTTAAGACTTTTTTTTTGCAACTCAGTCATTAAAATATGTACTTGCACTCTACGTAAATATATATTTTAATGTATTACTTAAATAAATGTCCACAGAGGAATCAAGCTTTTATGAGTAATTACAGAAGTGCACATGTGTAGCTGCAGCCCCGTGTGACCTTTGTGTTTCTGCTTCCAGATTGCAGTTTGAAGGTGAAAGATGTGCTGAGGGAATTTGATAAAGACGGCAGGCTGGCCCAGCACAGACATGGAGAGGTGAGGGGACGGTGTGTCCCGCTGCACCCACAGAGGACTCGCTCATGGTGATGTTAGCTACATGAGGAACAAACTGATCGCACTGAACGCAGCTGTTTGGTGTGAAACGACACATGATTCATGTATCTTGTCAGTTATTAATAATCCTGTGCTGCTTAATTAGAATTCCAACCTATCGATCATGTCGTTAAGCTGTTGCAACTGAGCGACGCTGCAAATGTAAATTGCCTCCTTAGATTTGCCCACGCAGCAAGGCCCCGTTAAACAGTGAGCTGGTTTCCTCATGCTGTGCAAGCACAAACATAAATGATAAAAGATGCTTCCAATAATGTACATTAATTGTTTTCACTGCCAACTAATCTGTGTGGAAAGCAAAAGGAGTCGCTGCTGATGAATTACATTCAGTTTTATACAAATATTTGACGGAAACGTGGGTTTTACAATAATAGTAATCACTGATCAGTAAATATATGTTAAGGCAAAATGAATAATGAAATAATTTATCAGATATGGTTGAAGTGCTCCTGTTCTTTTTCTTCTCTTTTATTTTAACTTGTTTTTTTGTGAGCTAGCTGCCTTGATGGAGCTTTAAGTATTACTGGGGCATCCCTGCAGGGTACCAGCTGGGAAAAGGGAAAAAATATTAACGTGAAATGGATTTGTGGTTCACCATCATCAAGGGAATGCAACTTGTTTGCCCTGCAGCATATCATGTGATTCCAGTCCATCTGTCAGGTCAAGCAGATGGACCAGAATCTTGAATCAGGAGCTACTTTTAGTTTTCTTTATGTCATCATAACATAAAAAAAACATTGCAGCCTCTCCAGGTGACTTCCATCAAACTATGTTACGTAACTTTGGGAAAGAACGACAGAAAAATCAGCGAGGTATGACTGAACATGAGCTGCTTAAATACTGAGGATGATTGAAGAATGACAAAGGAACTAGAAAGAAGCTAAATCAAGATGATTAGATGCAGGTGTGGGAGTGACTGAGTAGACGGAGGTGAAAGCCGCTGGGAAGGTGGCAGAATGGCAGGAGGAAATGAGACAGAGAAGGAGAATAAAGGTTGAAAAATAAAACAGAAGGTCTAAATAAAGAATAATCCTAGATGCAAGAATAAGAAGAAAACTAGTGCATACTAGTAACTAAAAATAAGATCCAAGTAAACGAGAAATAACACTTAAGGGTGATACACAAAAGAAGGAGAAAACATTGAAAAGGAAAAAAATAAAGATATAAACACTAAGCAGAACTCAAATAACAGAATAAACCTAATGGGAAGACACCAGAACTAACTGAGGAAAATTATGAAGAAAAGATATATATATATATATAAAAAGTACAAACATCTAATGGATCCTAACACATTTCTGTTTAGGAATAATGTGATAAATATATGATGCTGTGCAAAAATATTCTCATGCCTTGACTCTTTTCAGGTTTTGTAATGTTACAACCACAAACCTCAGTGTTTTTATTGGTATTTCATGGGATATATAAAAAAGCAGTGCATTATTACAATCAAGAAGAGCAATAATCAGAGGAGTATCCAAGAGGGGTGTATTAACCTTGGAGGAATTCAGGTTTGAGAACTACTCCACAAATCCGACCTTTATGGAAGAAAGGAAAATGAAGTCTTACATGTGGAACATGTGCCTCGGCTCAGAGGAGACCAAAATGTTACTTTTTTATCCTTTATGCAAACTAACAATACACATCACCCTGACCATACCATCTCCATAGTGAAACATGGTGGTGGCAGCATGATGCTGTGGGGATACTGTTTGTCTGAAGGGTACAAGGAAGCTGGTCAGAGTTGATGGGAAGATAGATGGAGCTAAATAAAGGACAACACTAGAAGGAAATTTGTTAGATGCTGGAATAGACTGAAGACTGGGGCAAAGGTTTTTTCATTTTGCTCCTATTCAACAATTATGCACTGCAGTTTGTTAATCCCTCCACATAAGATCCCAAAAAATAGCTTGAAGTTTGCAGTCGTAGTGTGAGAACATGTGGAAAAGCTCAAGGATGTGAATACATTTGCAAGGCAGTGTACATGCTAGTGTTTGAGGCTGTTGAAGCCTTTTTTCTACAAACCACAAAGACCCATCAAACACATTTCTGTGTTATTATTCTGATACATTTGCAAGAAATTGTAGCAATATGTGATGATCTTCTTCCTTTATTTTTAGAGGAGTCGAGTTTGAAAAAGGGAAGTTAACAACCCAAAAACATGAAGACAGTTGAGCGTTTTTGGGTCTTACACGTATGTAAGCGACAAAACACCAAAAACACCTCTCTCGTTTATTTTGCCCCAGTGCATCAATGAGGAAGGCTTTCGTCAGTTCCTAAAGACCTACTTAGAAGTGGACTTCCCTCCGGATCTCTGCCAGAGGCTTTTCCGCTCCTTCCAAAACTCTGAACCCACCCAGGAAGACGGCACGAGTGAGATTATTTTCGCACTGTGCATTCAAGCAGCTCATTGCTTACACTTTACAGCCAGCTCTTATCAATTTACGTTATGGCCTATTTGGCGCAGAGTCATTTATTACTGGATGTCTGTTCAGCACTGTTTGTGCAGATATGGTAACCAGAGTATTTACAGCCCTCCCATTTTCCTCCCATCTTTCCTGTAGAGGAGGTGTTCCTCAAGGATGTTTCATGTTACTTCTCTCTGCTGGAAGATGGCCAACCCAGGGACAAGCTAGAGTGTAAGTTGTTGGTTTCTTCTCTAATCAGAACCAACAGGCTGGTAGTTTTACTTTCATTTCCTTTCTCTCTTCAGTTGCATTCAGGCTTTATGACAGAGATGGCAATGGAGTCCTTGACAGCTCTGTAAGTTCCTGAATACAATATATATGGTAATAATAACATAATTTGATCCTTTCAGGTATAAAATACCCTTTTCTTTTTCAACAGGAAGTAGATCGCATTATCGCTCAAATGATGCATGCCGCAGAATATCTCGACTGGGACGTGTCCGAACTCAAGCCGGTAAGTCCCAGAATTCCCTGCTTTAACATGAAAACATCTCAGACAAACATGAACCCATGCACGCTTGTTGCTTTGAGCTTCAGCATTAAATGAAATGTTTAAAACTTTTAAACGAAGCGAACACATTTACAGCATATTTATTAAATGGCATTCATAAAAATTAGAAAAAGTCACAGATTTAAAAGCAGAACTGGTTTTGGAAGACATGTCTGGAAAAGCTTTTGCCCCCTTGCAGATTTCTTCTTTTTTTGTGCTTTTTTGTCACACTTACAGTAAATATTAATTTAAGTAAATACAGGAAGGAGTTGTTAAATAATGATGTCCTTTATTAAAGGAAAAAATCTACCCAAACTAACCTCCCCTTATGTGAAAAAGTAATTTCCCCTTAAATCTACCTAATGTCAAGCCCAAAATTATTCATCCCCCTGGCAGATTTAGGTTTACAATTAGTTCATTTAAACAGGAGGTTTGTTTCTAATCTGACTTCAGACTTGTATCACTCAGAAGATAATACAGCAATGCAAAAGGAATGTCAGTTTTGAAAAAAATAACTTTAGCTTTTATTTTTATTTGATTTAAAATGGCATATTGAAAAGTATTTACATTCTTCTAAGAAACCAGTGGAAAAATCTTTATTGGGATTACTGCAATTAAGCCCTTCTCATAGTTGCTTTTAAGCTTTTTCAACTAATTTCTTGAGAACTTACGTATGAGAATTGAAGGCCTCCTTGCCATGACCCTAATCTTTAGTTACCTCCACTGATTCTCTATAAGTTTCAGGCCAGGACTCTTACTGGGACGGTCCATATGTTAACAATCCTTCCAGTCACAAGAAACATGTTACCAAAATTTAAAGATTACTTCAAACCTACTAATCTACCAGGGGTATGAATAATTTTGGCCTTAACTGTAATAACTGGTTGTTCCTCCATTGGTGGTAACAGCTGCCCTCAAGGGTTTGGGATAACTGACTGTGAGTCTTTTATATTGATGTGGAGAAGTTTTGTCCTGCTCTTCTTTGGCTAGTTGCTTTATTTCGGCCATGTTGGAGTGTTTTCGACCCTCTGTAAGGTTATGCCACAGCATCTCAACCACATTTAACATTTAACAGTGAGGAACTGATGGTTGGACATTTTCCTTCTGGAAATTCTCGTGGAGATTAAAACTTCAAAACATCCTGAAGCAGTAAAACAGCCCTGGTCCACAATGTCTGACAGAATGATGTTCTTTTTCTGAAATGCTGTTAGTTGTACAGCAAATGTAACAGGACAGTATTCCAGACAGTTATTTCCCCCCCCCATCAGTTAACAGAATATTTCCCCAAAGTCTTAAAGGATTTTCAAGATGCTTTTGGCAAATATGATGAACCTTTGTGTTTTTTTTAGTCAGTTGTGTTTTTGTCATGGAAGCCCTTTTGCCAAGTCTGTTTCTCATTGTTGAGTCATAAACACTGATCTTAATCGAAGCAACTGAGGTCTGCAAAGCTTTAGATGTTCTGGATTTTTTTGTGAACTCCTGGATGAGTCGTCAATGCCCTCTTGGAGTAATTTGTTGGACCGACCACTCCTGCGAAGGTTCATCCCTGTTCCATGTTTTCACTATTTCTAGATAGTTGCTCAGTGTTGTTTATTGGAGTCTCAAAGTCTAAGAAATTAAGTTGTAACCCTTTCCAGATGGATGGATTTAATCCAGCCTGGGTAAGGCCAGTGAAATTAGACCATTTAATTCCTGCTTTAACAAGGGATCATGTTGGTTTGGGTGATTTGTTTTGCTTAATAAATGAAATCATCACCTGAAAACTGCAATTTGTATTTATTCTGGTTATGTTTGTCTGACATTAAAATGTGTAAGATGAGGTGAAACATTTAAGTGTGAGAAAACATCCAAAAACAGAAGAAGCCTGTTTTCTTCCGTTTTTGCTAATATTTATTCAGAGCTGCGTAAAAGCGGAATGGATTGTAACAACTAAATCTCATTTCATCAGGTACTGAAGGACATGATGACAGCGATTGATGCTGACAGCAGCGGCACGGTGTCTTTGGATGAGTGGGTAGAAGGAGGCATGAACAACGTTCCTCTCCTCGTCTTGCTGGGTCTGAAGGTGCTTTAATGGCAGCGTGCTTCTTCTTTTTATGCAGTTTTGGTGGTGAGAGCAGAGCTTAAACGTGTTTTTACAGCTGGTGTCTCACTGTCGCTGCTCTGAAGCCCTGGCCTTGTAGTGCAGCTCCTCTGTCCTTTACCTCTTCCTCCTCCCTGTCGCTAAAGGCCTTTATGCCGACTCAGTGTTACAGGGTGTGGTAATGTCATCCCCCTTCATCCAAGCCTCTGCACCATCATAATGCTGTGGTGTTTTTCCACTTACTCTGCACCATCAAAGTGGTAGCATAAATTACGAACTTTTACAGCCAAAGTACAATATTTAACTATAGAAAAGGGGAGATTAATGAAGTTATGCACATGAAAATGTTTGTCTTAGCCCAGTAACTAATCTGATTTCTATTGCGAGTCCTGTGTAATGTGTGTTTGCTCACTTCATCAATGCAAAACCACAAGCTAAACTCTGCCCATTGGCTTGGTCTCTAGGACAATGCGAGGGACTTCCCCTCTAGCTATTTCTAGCCTTGGACACTTGAAGCCTGGGGTGTGTAAATTCAGCCCCCTCACAGTCGCTGTGTGCTGCCCGGTATGTCTCATGCGGTGGATGATTGGCAGATGCATTATGTCATTTTAAAAAAAGCACTTCAGTGGGTAATCTGCACAAAAGCACTGGTTGCTCTTTAGAAATATTGAATCCAATTGTATAATTTAGTACACAAAAAGATTACAGTCAGTGTTTGATCTGAATGACGCACAGTATGGCACTGGGGGAATAGCTTCAATAAAGCAAAGTAAATGATAAGTGGAAAAAACAAGATTCATGAAAACAAATTAATTTAGTTTAAATTACATGGCAACAAATTAAACAAAAAGATACAATTCATATTCAATAAGAATCCAAACATTTAGACAGATTAAATGAAAAAAAAAAAGATTTTATCCTAAGTTAAACTCATAATAAAAAGCTTGTTGTCTTAAAACCTATAAGTTTCTATTCCAAGTGTTTCTGTTTCAAGCAATAGCAAAAGTCATAACCTCTGATGTTCATCCTTCCCTGACCAGATGACCCAAAAAGACGGTCAGCACCTTTGGAGGATGAAAAATTTTAACAAGCCCGTATACTGCAACGTGTGTCAAAGCATGCTGCTGGGTTTGAGGAAACAAGGGCTGTGCTGCACCTGTGAGTACCTGACCTCACCAGAGGAGGGCGACAATGCAGTGACGCCTATCAAAAATGACAATTTCACATTTGGGAATATTATTGTTCTATTTTTGTTCAACTCACACTCACTGAAAGTGGGATTTTCCCTCCACTTATGTGTCATATTGTGCAGGCTGCAAATACACGGTTCATGGGCGGTGCGCTAACAAGAACCCAGCTCCCTGTGCCAGGACGTATGTAAAGTCAAAGAAAGAAACGGGGGTATGCTGGATTCCCCGCATCAATCTTCACAGTAAAATGCAGTCTAAGCTGGACTGGATTTTTGTTTCTTTTTTGTAGTTATTGCTTTCCACTTTACAGGTTCCAGTGCATGACTGGGTGAGTGGGAACTGTGATTCTAGAAAGTGTGATAGATGCCAAAAGAAGATCAAGAGCCTCCAAGGTTTAACAGGGAAACACTGTGTGTGGTGCCACACGATGGTAAGGAGTTATGCTTATGCATTGTGGCTCAATTTTTATACTGTTTGAAATCTAAATTATTAAACCTGCTCTCCAGATTAGGTTTATTAGTAAAATTCCTGATTGTTCAAGTGTTTCCAATAAACAAATACAAATAATATGACTATATTTTTTATTGAAATTCAACACTAAATAATATTTAAGCACACTTAAGTTAATTGTTCCCAAGAGACATCACTTAACCTCATGCACCCTCTGATGTAACCCATCGAGGGGCTTCATTAGTTGCATCAGGTGTGCTTGAGATAGGACGCCTAAAATACTTGTAATGTTTCATTGCACTCAATAAATATGCAAATAAATCAAAAGAATTGTCAAAAAGTTCAGAGAAGAGATCATCGGTTTGCACAAACAAGGGAAATAATACTGTCAGCGATTGCCTCTAGATTTCAGAGGACGTAGGTGGTCAACAACCCTCAAGTGATGACAAAGGAGCTGCAGCGAGACTCAGTAGCCACACTGAGGTTTCTGTTTCCACACTAAGGTGCATGCTAAACGGTGAAGATTCTACGCCTCCAAGATGTCCAATTCTAGTGACCCAAAACTATATAAATAAGCTGAAGAGGTTAGGGGTTTCTGTTCAGTGGAGCTAGGAAGCAAAAGTTTATATTTTCAGGCCTGTGGATCAGCTGTATGTCGGGAATTAAAAAGGCATATGCCTACATTGAATCACAGCAGGGCCTGAGTTAGGGTTGTCAATTTAGCGTATAATTTATTGTTATGATGACAAATGTGTTGATTGACATCTGAAAGCCCCAAGAAACTGAAAGTGCTGTCAGGATTGTTTCTTTGACTATTTTCTCCACTTTTGGTTCCATTAGAGCATCGATAAATATTAATAAATTCAAATGTATTATGAAATGCAGTTACTGTGTGGAGATCTGTGATAAATAGCAATTTTCTTTAAGTGACAGGTGTCCTGAAGAAGCCTATTTATTTATGGAAACTTTTCTTTTGTTGTCACTTTTTTCATTATCATAGAAATGCCAAAAAATGTGATAAAACTTGAAGTCTATATGGGTCATTCCTAGGCTGAGTGATGCTCTGTGGTTTGCTTTGCTTCCTCTGACACTGAAAACCAGCAGCATGTGGAGGGGAAAGCGGATTCAATCAAATATCAGGGAATCCTGAGGGGAAATGACTAGCTCTATCTAAGGAAGCTGAAGCTTGACCTTCAAGCATATCTTAAAATCCACCAAAACCTGGTGTTAGAAAAAGTCCTTTCAGAATCCAGTACAGAGTCCCCATCACAGT